>CM025153.1:21365607-21377976 GCA_013467495.1 Gossypium gossypioides
TCTTTGAAGAGATTATTTCATAAAATTTTTAGAGATATTTTTTTATTTACAACTTGACCCAAAATTTTAGAGAAATTGTGAAATTACCCTACTGGTAATTTTTATGGAAAATTTTCTAATTCAAAGCGAGCTCACACTCGGCAAACGTGATTTTGAGGATAGTAGAGAAGACTACTTGGTCGAAGCGTTCATCCTAAACGAATCAAAAAGGTACAATTTTGATTAAGTGTTTATTACATTAGCTATCACAACCAAGATCTTGTTTTGGAAAAAAATTTAAATCTATGTTTTCGCTAAATTTATTTTCCGCTGCATTTTTTAAACCTTTTTTTCCAACAATTGCCTCTTTTACAACTTTTGTTATTGCCATATACTCCGCTTCTGTAGTAGATAAGACAATTGTTGACTATAAAGTAAACTTCCAACAAACCAACACCTTTGCAAGAGTAAGCACATAACTAGTAGTTGATCGTCATTTGTCTAGATCATCAGCATAGTCTGAATCATAATATCTAACCACACCCTGATTATCTTCCTACTCAAACATCAATCTAATATCCAGTGAATTGTGGATATATCGCAAAATCCATTTCACAGCTTGCCAATGCTCCTTTCCTAGATCATGCATATACCTTCTCACTAAATTTTTTTTCCAGCAACCTTGAATCCTTCTAACCGAGTCATATAGATTTCCTCTTTCAAGTCTCAATGTAAAAAAGCAATTTTTACATCCAACTGAACTAGTTTCAAATCCAACTGTGCCACCAAAGCCAATAAAATTCTAATGGAGGGCTAGAAAAACTATTTTACCTTTGATATTGTTAACTTTAACAGTAAAATTAGATAAACAAACCAAAAAATCAAACAAAGTACAAAGGTTCAATGTCTCAGAATTAAAGTATAGAAACTAAATTTTAAATTTTAAAAAGAATATAAAAACTTTGGCATATTTAAAATGTTCCTTTTTTATTTTTAAATACTACATGTGAGAAGATGTATAATTTAAGTGCTAAATTTATATACTTACCCTAAAAAAAATTATATATCCCTCGACAATCAAGGGGTTGAAGTTTTTTTTATAAAAATAATATTAAAAAATTACAAAAATAGGATGGGGGACAGATTAATTATGAAAATGAGGTATTTGTTACAATATTCTTTGGTGCTATCAGTGTGTCAGGCGGCACTACCTCACCTTTTGCCCAATCATGATGTTTGAAAACAAATAATTTTTGTGTTTTGCCACTGTGTCTGGTAGCACCAATATGTATTTTTAAAAATACATGTATTTTCATGCGTATACACGTTAAAAAACGAAAAAAAATCTTTTATTGGTGTCACCTGACACAAAGATAGCATCGCTCAAATTTTTTTTAAAAAAAAAACTCCCTATCAGAAAAAAAAAAGTAGCTGAAGTTAAAAAAATTTATTAGTGCCGCCTGAGATACCGACAGCACCACTTTAAAAAAAACCGCAGCTAGTAGTAAAACAAAATGGTAGCTGAGTAAGTTTCATTTCCCAAAGTTTCTCTTTTAATTTAGTTCCCCAACAATGAAACAAAACAGTAGCAGGCATTTTTCTTTCCTTTCTCTTCTTCAACTACTCTTTTTTGTGAGAATTTTTTTTAAAAAAAATTACAGTAGTACAGTCGATGTGTTAGGCGGCACCAATAAAAAATATTTTCTTTTTCTTTTTCTTTTTTTCGAAGTGTATACATATAAAAATACAGGTATTTTTAAAAATATATACCGATGCCACCTGACACAAAAGCGACACCAATAAAAAATTATTTTTTAAAAAAAATATTGTGATTGTTGAATGGTTGAGTAAAAAGTGGAATGGTGTCGTCAATATGTCAGACGCCACCCAATAATGCAACAAACATCTTATTTTCATAACATAATAATGCCATGGCAAAATTATGACTAAACTAGTGCCCAGATATTTACTACTGCAGTCTACTGCTTTCGAGAGTTAAACTCTGATTATTATTCGGAGTCTGTGTATGTCTACAAGACTTACAAATGATAATCCAACTATCGTTCTATACCTGTATAGATCGCATCTTCTATGTCTAGAGTGCTACGAGTATTCTTTCAAGTATTAACCTGTATCAATCGATTAATGATCTGATGTATTTAATCCTTCCAAACTCAAATCTATCTAAGTCCATAACATGCAATCAACTATGTCTAGAGCTTGCATGCATTCCAAATAAACAAGGATCGAATGAAACAGTAAATTTAATCACAAGCATATCATGGGTATTATAGTTAATTCAATATTTAGCCAAATAGATCATGGGTTGGGCAATGAAATCCAAAACAAAATTATTCATCAACATATTTCAAGTTTTACAAATCACAGAATTCAAAACCAAGAAAATAGAAAAATGGCAGAACTACAGGAAGTTCTTGCTGCACTCTAACTCCTTATCCAGATTCTAAGCAAAACCCAGGGCAGATTTCTCTTTCCCTTCTTCGCGTCTGTGATCCCCCTTCTTTAGCTGCTTTCTTCTTCTTCTCTTCTGAATTACTCCACTGAATTTTGTTGAAAAAAGAGTACCTTCTCTCTTTCTTTTTATTTATTCTCCTCACAGTCCATGTGTGTTTTTTCTTCTCTTCTCTCTCCTCCTTTTATAGGGTAGATCCATCCCTCTCAGCACACCTTTTTTACTCTTCTTTTTAGGCTGATTTATCCTGTAAACGTATAGTTGGCTGAGAGTGACGTGGATTGAGTGTTGTGTCATCTTCCTAGAATTTTCATGGCATTTCTATTGGCAACCCACCATTTGCCATGGCAATGTTTCATATCCTTCATTCTCTTTTTCCTCTTTCTCTTTTCTTGCTTCTCTTTTCTTTCATCCTACCTACACTTACGATCAAAGACTACCAAACATGTTTCTAGCAATTAAAACTAACATAAATCTATAATTGAAACACAATCCAAGTTTTAGTATGCAATGCTCTAATAATAAGTCTAAAATGCAAACATATTTTCTTAATTACAAGCAAATATTTCAGTTTAGAGGTCTGAAATATAACTCTTTTCAAGAGTTATCAACAAGTAAGGCCCATGAAAGGAATATTTCGAGTTATAGTTCAATGTATTCCAAAATTTCTGTATTTTGGTATCACTAAAGGCATATTTGTATTTATCTTAATTTATTTCTTTTGTTTTATTAATCTCAAGGTAACAAACAAGTATCATACCACTAAAGCAACAATTCTGCCAAGGTAATAAACGGGTGAGTTACTATTTCAACCGCAACAACTCTTGATAAACCTTGAGTGATGGAAAATGACACTTGATCGCAAAAATCTATATTGTATTCCATTTTTTACATAATATTTAACAACCTTGATAAGTTTTGTGAATCATGCTTTCAAGATCTTGGAGCAATAACGTTTTGTAATTTGACTAAGGAATGTTTTGTTCATGCCACTTAAAACAATCTTACTAATGTATATATGTCATGTTTTGATTCACTGTAATTCATTCCAAGATTTTAAAATAATCCAAAAAATTCTTTTTGAGTACTACTAGCAAAGAGTATATATAATTCTAATTGATGAGGTTTATTTCAACCCACCAATGTTGTACCAGCAAGGCCTATGGAAGGAATATTTCGAGTTATAGTTCAACGCATTCGAAATTTTTTATATTTTTCATTTCAACAGAAACAACTCTTATTAAACCCCGTGTGAAGGCAAATGATACTTGAATCGCAAAAATATATCGTGTATTCCTTTTATTACATCATATTTAAAAATCGTGATAAGTTTTGTGAATCGTGCCTTCGGGATCTTGAAGCAACCATGTTTTGTAAGTTGACTAGGGAATGTTTTGTTCGTGCCACTTAAAAGAATCTAATTAATCTATCTATGTCACATTTTGATTAATCTTGATTTGTTCTAAGCTTTAAAAATAAGTCAAAATTTATTTTTGACTAATGTCAACTAAGAATATATATAATTCTAATTGATGAGGGTTGTTTTGATCCACTAATGTTGTACCGGTCAGGTTCATGGGATGTATATTTCAAGTTATAGTTCAACGTATTCCTAAATTTCTATATTTTTCCTTTCCACCACAACCACTCTTGTTAAACCCAGGGTGATAGCAAATGACACTTGAACCCCAAATATCTTTATTGTATTCCTCTTTTTACATTATATTTAACAACCTCAATAAATTTTGTGAATCGTGCCTTTAGGATCGTGAAGCAATTGCATTTTATAGTATGACTAGGAAATGTTTTGTTCATGTAACTTAAAAGAATATATTTAATGTATCTAAGTCATGTTTTGAATTATGATAATTTGTTCCAAGCTTTAAAAATTATTCAAAAATTCTTTTCGAACAATGTTATTGAAGAGTTTATATAATTTTAATTGATGAGGTTTGTTTTGACCCATCAAATCGTATCGGTTAGACCCATGGAAAAATATTTCAAGTTATAATTTAATGTATTTCAAAATTTCCATATTTGGGTATCACTAAAGGCATATTTATGTATATATCTTAATTTACAACTTCCATTTTATTAATCTCTTAAGGTAACGAATAGGTGTAATACCATTTTTTTATTTAGTTTTTTTGGATGGCAAATGGGAAAAGAAATTATTTAAACCAAAAGTTCATTCTGAGCTTAGTATGTCATTGGAATTTGTCTTTGTTGATGAGAAAGAAAAATATGATGTGAAGGATTATATCAATTTGATTACTGAGAGGAAATGACAAACTTTTTTTTATACTCATGATATTTATTTCTTTCCAATTGTATGTGATTCTATGATAATCTTCCAAAGGCCAAAAACAATAGTTGTATGGTGAGAGGAAAGAAATTGTGTTTTGATCCCAAAATTATTAGGGTGTATCATGAAATTCCAATAGTTCAAACTTGTAAATATACTGAGTTTGTTAATTCTAGGGTGAATATAAACATGGCTTATAATGTGCTTACTCAAGGTTGTGAAGTGGTTTTTCCTCATGGAAATGGCACCATCTACTCCACCAATCTTTTTCAAGAAGCTAAGATGTGGTTAATATTCATTCATCATCATATTATGCCCTAAAAGCAACATAGTGAACCATAACATCCTGTTTATCTACTCCTTTTTAGCATTTTGTTGGGTCACAAGATTGACATTGGACAGTTTCTTAACAATCAAATCTTTAGTCATTCCAAGCCTAGCCAAACAATTTGTATATCTTGCCTCATTACAGAGTTGTACTTTCAAGCTGGTGTCCCTCGATGGCGTAATGAGGTTGTGAGTCCATTGAGCAACCTAATTGACAAGTCTTATTATGATAGTTTTAGGTAAACCAGTAACATTGTTGGTTCTTAGATTTAGGTTGATGAACCACCACACGTATCTCAACCTTTATCATCACAATAAGTTCTTCTGGCTTCATCTTCAAAGTCGTCAGGTACCTCTAGGAAGGTAAATGTGTCATCACTCATAGATGCAGTGCATGTAATACCCCAAACTCAGCCTAGACATTACCATCAAATTATGAAGGTTACATCGACACATAAAACATTATATGTTTATTTTCGTGAAAACTTAAGTTTAAACCTAGAGTAAATAAAATTAATTAATTTAACAAAAAACATAAGTATCCATAAATTCGTGCAAGAGCGCATTTTGAGGAAAACTTGTCTTATTAACTATTTAAAAATAAACCATTTGCTTTAACTAGTTAATATTGTAACACAAAATTTTATTGATGTCAAAACTTTTGCAGCGAAAAAATAACATGCAGTTCTTCATTTTGAGAATCATAGTTTTCATTGGTCATGTCGTCTTGTTAGAAATACCAATTAAAGCATTATGTTTGCAAAATAAAAACAAATGCCAAAATAAGTATTCCAAAAACAAATTAAAAAGTCTAAAAGCTCACAAAGTCCATAACAAACCCAAAACATACTTAAAGTTTAAAATGCCTAAACCGAGCTCCGGAATTGCTGCCAAATCCTAAGTCTGAGGATCACCTAAAAAGTATCAAAACAAACGAGTGAGCTAGAAGCCCAATGTGACTTGGCCCACATACAAAACTTTACTTATAATATGCAATTATGCAATTATCAGAACATTATTTCATATATATTTAGAAACATATATCATATCAAAACAAATCCTACCCCCATTCGCTACACACTAACTCCGTCCAACCAATCACACCAATTAGGACTACATGAGTCCATCCATCCAATCACACCAGTACGTGGTGGTATGCCACTCATAAAGGTGCAGCTAAGCTGTCAGACAGATATTGTGTTTAACCGCTAGAATTTGCAGTAATACTGCCAGAATACACTTCTTCCATCACAAATCAAAACCCACCCCGATGCACATGGATAATCAAACTAACATATATTCATATCACATGAAATGTATGGCATGTATACCTAAATGTCTTTTCACAGATCATATCATATCATATAGCTTACACAAAATTAATCCTACTTATGATACTTTTTAAGCATACAAACACATAGCATACTAAATTTACGATTTTAAACGCTTACATAATAGCCACAGATCTAATTTCATAGTCTACTAATCGGCCCCAAATAAGGCCTACAAATTAACCAAAATGGGCCCACATGTCTGTCTGGCCTACACAACCTATTTGATCAACCCGCGTAATTGCACGACCTACCTAATCAGCCTGTGTAATCACACACGCCTATAACACCCCAAACCCGGCCTAGACCTTACAATCAGATTATGAAGGCTACATCGTTACGTAAAACATTGTCGATTAATTTACGTGAAAACTTAGTTTTAATTTAAGAGTAATAAAGTTATTTAAAAAAAATCAGTGCTCAGAAGATAGTGTGAGAGCAGTTTGTCGAAACCTTATTTTATTGATTTTATTAAAACAATCACATTTGCTTAACCAATTGACTTGTAAAACATTGTATCTAATTTCAAAACCTTCCAGCGGAAAAATGCCTTAAAAATTCTTAACATTTAAAATCATAAAATCCCATTAGACATGTCGTCTTAAATAAAATATGGTTTATAAATAGTATGTTAATGAAATAAATACCAAAACTAAAAATTAACATCCCAAAACAAATTAAATCTGAAAGTCCATAAAGTCTAAAATTTAATCCAAAACATACTTAAAAACAAAATGTCTGAACTGAGCTCTAGATTCACCACCAATCCTAAATCTAAGGATCACTTGAAATGGAGCAAAACAAACGAGTAAGCTAGAAGCCCAGTGTGTGACTTGGCCCACATACAGAATTTTACTTATAGAGTTCACATATACAATTATCATATCAAAATTTTTCATATATTCAGAACATATAGCATAACAGAGAAAATCCTACACCCATCTGCTACACACCATCTTCGTCCAACCAATCACACCAATTAGGACTATAGGAGTCCATCCATCCAATCACGCTGGTACATGGTGGTATGCCACTCATAAATGTGCAACTGGACTGCCAGACAGAAATTTGCAATTTAACCGCCAAAATTTTCAATAAAATTACTAGAATACCCTTCCTCTATTATATAAAAACCCATCCCAAATGCACATGCAACAACATATAGCATACGTACATATCTCATAATTTGTATGGCATGCATACCGAAACATATAATTTATAAAGCATAACATATCACATAGCTTATACTAAAAGAAGCTAACTTATCATGTTTTCTAATCATACTCATGTGTAACATACCGAATTTTACATTTTTAAAAACTTACAAAAGGCCCGTGGTTTCCGAGTCTCATTATTAGCCCCTGTTCAGGACCTCAAGTTAAACAAAAAGCGCCCAAATGGCGGTGTGGCCCACACAGCCCAATAAGCTAGCTCATGTGGTCCATATAGCCAACTTGTTTAGGCCATGTAATCACACACGATCGTGTGCTCCACACGGCCAACCACACGGTCGTGTGGTGCACACGGTCTATGACACAGCCTACCACATAGCCATGTGACACTGGGCAGTTCTAAAAATAGCCCCTGTTTTTGGGTTTTTCCATGTTTCAGTCAAGATTTCGGGTTAATTTCACACCTAGTGATAGTTTTGATAAACCACACAATAATGCACTCTAAATCTTGCATACGGCACCAAAATGAATCAATTAACAAACACGAATTAAGCCAAATTCTACCCCTTCTCCTAAAAGAAAACATTCCCAAAATAAGCACATGAGCACTTACTTCACAAGAACACCCTTCGCCTAAGCAAAAACCATGAGAACACTTAACATAATGTAGAATGAGAATTCATACCAATAACTCAAATCTTGTTCAATAACGAATTAAAACTAAAATAATAGAAAACTAATTTGACGAAACTTACACCACGCTTGAACTATGATTGAAGAGCAAAAATCACGCACGAACATAGAAGAAAATAATATGATAGTAATCAAGAATTAACAGAAAAGAAAAGAAAACTCAAAGGGAGAAGAAAGAAAAAGAAAAGCACAAAGAGGAAAAACAAACATAAAAGAAAGTAGGGGTATGGATTGTTTGTTTGGTGAGTGAATTTAGGGATTTTGATCATTTTAATAAAATAATAATTTAAACAAACCCTAACCAACCAAATTTTTACAATTCCAATCTTACTCAACCCACTTTGTAAACACAAGGATTCGAACACAATATCAAAAGGTAAATTAATACCTTACCACTTAACCAACAAGCTTATTCTGTCATAACTTGTACGGAAATAAGATTTAACCTGAATGACCAAGGATAGGGATTGAGTCAACTTTTAAAAAAATTCAAGGAAAAGGACTCGAACCCAAAACCTCATGCACTCAAACACAACATCTATCCACTAAACCAAATTATTTTTTTAACACACTTTAACAATCCAAATTTAAGAAAAATTTAGGGTGTTACAACGCTTGTGTGCTCCACACGGCTAACCACACACTCGTGTTGTGCACACGGTTGTGTGGCAGCCGTGTGATGCAGAGCAGTTTTGAAATAGCCACTATTTTTGGGTTTTTTCTAAGTTCTAATCGAGTTTTCGAGTTAGATTCACACACCTTATGATATTTTTTACTAACCACACAATAGCGCACTTTGAATCCTACATACGACATTAATTTGCATTGATTCACAAGCAACTAACAACACCAAAACTTTAAATTCGATAGTCAAAACTCAATAAATGAATCCCCAAATCTGACATAATCCCACTTACCATGAAATTGGCAGCAACCTAAGTCGTTCTTAATTTATCGATGGATCATTAAGCACCGCACGATTATCTCCTAAGAGCACAAGGACCAACAATTCCGACATTAATCACAAAAGAAATTTAGCAAAAACTTCACTTAACTTAACAAAGCTTCAAAATAATTTACACACTTATAGAACCCATCACAAATCCACAACGAAGAATGAAAGAAGATAGGTTAAATAGTAGAATCCAATAGAAAAATATAGCTTTCATTGTAACAAAAGAGGAATTTGGAAAAGAAATAAGAGAGGAAGAAAAATACTAGAAAAAAAATGAAGAGGAAAAAGAAGAAAACGTGAAGAGAGTGGGAATGTTGGATTGTTAAAGTTTGGGAGCAAAATTAGGGACTTAATAATTTTTAACAAAAAAAAAGGTAAAATATTTTGGTGTTATCCTAACCCACCAAATTTTATAAAATTCAAATTGAACTCAACTTCTAACAAATAGCCAGAAACAAAAAAGTATTCCACACATGTGCACAATAGGACTTAAACACAATACCTAAGGGTAAGCTAAAGCCTTACCACTAAACCAATAAACTCATCCTTGAGAACAAATTATGAAATCAAAAGATAAGCCCTAAGACTCAAGTTGGACATAATTCAAAATTAATAGGGAAAAATCCAAAACAAAATAATTGAACTCAAGACCTAAAGCAAACATTTAAAACACTTAACCACCAAACCAAATCAAATTATTTATCATAATTTATCAATCCAAACCTAATAAAATTTGGGCCGTTATAATGCAGAAATTGACAAAGAGGATAGAGATTTAAAATGATCGTCGCATAGCAAATGAGAAGAGAATTCATGAGTCTCTTTGTCATATTGTGAAAGAATTGGGCAAGGATCCAACAAATTATCCTACACTTTTACCTTCTTTGTTTGAAGCGAATGGCGAGTATCCACCACCTAATGTACCTAGGCACGAGGGAGGATAAAGATGATTAATGCTTATGTAAGTCTTCCAGATTTTCAGTCTGCATATGGATGTTAACTCTCAGTTCTATAGTAGACACAAGTTGGTAATAATAACTTCCATCTGGATTTTGTTAATTGGAGTGTTAACTCTCAATTTATGTAGTAATTAGAGTGTTAGTTTGTCTGGATTGGTGTGTCTATGGTTTTTGGTATGTCTTTGGCCTGATATGATATGAAGTTGGTGTCTATGTTTTCTAGTGTGCTTGATAGCTATTATGCCTTGTTGTCTTCAAGTTGTTGAGTTTAATGTGCAGGAGTGATGGCCAGATAAAGTGCCCTAGAGAGTTTCGAGCAATTTGTGTGGGGGACTAATTCAAATCTATTTTTTGGACACTAGTGTGCATATGATGTTTGATTTTGTTGTATAAGTGAGCATTTAGTTGTTTTGCTAGAATTGGATCTTTTTTATGCTTGTCGACAGTTGTTATTGTAATGGACACCAATGTGCTGCACCTAGTGCTCTACTTATTTTCTTGTGCTTTATTTGGTTTCATTAAAAAAAAAAAAACTAGGCAATAGTTTGATTACATAAAAGAAATTGAGATCCATCAACAATCATCAAGACTTCCATATGAATATTGCCAAACAGTTGGGGAAAGTAGAAAATATGGAAGAGATAAAAATAGGTATTAGAGGTAGAATCGATTGCAACCAAATGGAAATCGTAAATTAAGATACGTTAATATTAATTATTTGCTAAAAATTGGAGTTTAAAAGCGAAAATAAAAAATAGAAAATTCAGGTGAAATTGGGTTGGGGCTTATTTAATTTTGGGGTCGAGTTTGGGGTAGGTTTTTTTTTTATGTATTAAGCCAGGTCGGGGTTAAGATAGGCGAAAATTCGCACTGTTTCCATCTCTAGCCATACCCATGTCCTCAATTTTTCAAATTTGACATGCCGACGTATTCGTGTGGTGTTATTTTCTTATTACATGTCCATATTTCATAGCTTTTCATATTTAAAAGTATTAAACTTCAGGCTTAATTATTACTTTGGTCTCTAAAAGTATACTAGTTTTTTTTTCACTTTAGTCCTTAAAAGTTTTTTTGGTCCACTTTAATCTCTATTGTTATCAAAAGTTCACTTTTGTCCATGAACGTTAAAGAAAACCGAATGAAAAATCTAGCCAAGTATAAAGTGCCATGTATCAATTGTGGCGTCACAATGACATCATCATTTAAAAAATGCATTAAGTGGTTAAGATAATAATATAGATATATTTAAAAAAATCAATGTGGGTGAGACAGTTTGTATAATAACATTGAAATGTATAAAAATATCAAAATAAAAATTTGGTTAAAGTGAGAAAAAAAAAAAGATTTTATAGACGTTGATAATAGGGGTTTCAAATTTCAACATTTGCAAATTTTATATTGGTTTTATTAAAAATGTGAAAAGATAAAAAGTACACTTGTAAGAATATAACTTATTTCAAATATGTAATGGTAGCTTGATAATTTTTCAACTAAGTTGGTATCTGATTGATTCGTGACACCAATTAAGATTTAAATAATAGTATAGGTTAAAGAAGGATGGATAGTAAAAGGATTATCTTAGTAACTGTTATACCTTTCTCTTTATAGTTGAACTTTACTTTCACTCCTTTTATTACTAATCATTTTCTTGTATGAGAGTGTGTGGTCCTTTTTTGATTGGTTGCAACATCTTTATTCATTGTCCCTATTACTTTGCTCTTGATTCAAATATTTGTTGGATTATGATATTTATTTTAGAACACCAAACGAAACGTTGTGATAGGCAGATGGAATTTGGATATCTTAAAATATGTTTGAAAAGTCACTTAGTAATTGAATTGAATTTAGATGTAGTTATTTGTAATTATACACTTGTGGCATATCTAGGTAACCACTGTAATTAGTGGGTCACACTAAGTTGGGTGTAATTGAAATGCTCGAATTACATTTCTCAATTCTCATGAGAATGTGAGAACTGAAGTAATTACAAACAGATACACTCAAATTCAAATAACTGTTATCTTTTCAAACATGTCCATTTGAGTTTAAAAACGTTGCTTTTATACAATAATAATAGGATTTTAATTTTAGAGCTTATATTTTATTTTTTATTATTGATGAAATATAATATCCTCTACATTTTAACATATTACATAATTAATTAAATTACATTAT
>CM025153.1:21398273-21409905 GCA_013467495.1 Gossypium gossypioides
TAGACCATGAAAATATAATAATAATTATATTTTCCCTCGTCGGATTTGTGGTCCCGAAACCACTATTCCAACTAAGCCCAGAATCGGGTTGTTACAAATAATGTCATGTGTCAAAAAAACTATAATGTGAACAAGACTATTTATTTCCTTTTTTAACCACACATTGCTATAGTATATGAGATTGGTTGTATTTATTAATTTAAATACATTAAATTATTTTATATAAATATTTATTTTTATTAAAAATATGACACTGGTAATTTGGTGCCAGAGGGAATGCCCACTCCTCTAGCCACCAAAATTGTGAGAAGACAGTTTTCATATTTGATGTGTTGACAATTTATTGAACTATGTATATGGGCTATGCTGAGTATATGGACGATATTTAGCTCATCAATGAAGATCATATCACTTGGAGAAACATATTTTGGAGATTGAATCGAATCGATTCACCCTTATCTAATCCATTGAATCAAGGAAGTTGGATTGTATTGAATCACAAAAGACTTGGCTGCCAAAAATTCTTGTTTATCTTGTTCATTATTATTGTCACATCCCAAATATCGGGTTAGAAAAAATTGAGTTAGTGAAACCAAGAGTGGTCACGTCCTAAATTTTGAGTTAAGATTGTGAAAATTTATGTCAAGTAAAGTTATTTGGTTTAATGGTTAAATATTGTGTTAGTGTATGTGAGGTTTCGAGTTCAAATTTTTTTTTTGTTTGAATTTTTGTTTTAACCTCTATTCCCGATCATCTGATGTAAATAATATTTTTGGTCAATTAATGTTAAGAATGAACTTGCTAGTTCAGTAGAAAGGTATTAACTTACTCTTGGATCTTATGTTCAAATCCCACAATGACCAAAATAAAATTATTTTTGCTAACTTATGTGCGGCCCATCTAGGAGAATTTGGGTTAAATTTGAATTTTTGGGAAACTGTTTAGATGTGGATCAGATAGTGGAGCTGTAGGTAGTTGGGATTTGTTTTTAGTTTAATTTTTTTAAAGTAAATAAATAAATAATAATTTGTTTCCTAAATTTTTTTCCAAATTTTGTTCCCACGTTTCTCACTAATTTTTTTTTCTATTGTCCCTTTTGTTACATTTCCCAAAATTTTTCCTTTTCAATTTTTGTTTCTCCCAATCTTTTCACCAAAATTGTTAGCACTCAAAACTGTTGCTTTTAAGTCCTTCTCTTTTTCTAAATTTGGTGCGTTTTTGTGGTTAAAGGTAAGTTTTATTATTCTTTTTGGTTTGAGTTTAATTATTGATTAATGGGTTCTTTGTGAAAGAAGGGATTTTAATGTTTAGATTATGTACTAAGTTACAATTAGGAGAAGATCGTGTGACAGTTGATTCTCCAGTGAATTAAGTCTTCTTCTTAAGTTGTCATTTGTTCAAGGCTAAGTAATTTCGCTATTGTAAGAGTCATTTTGTTCTATGATTTGGTTTGTTCGATGATGTTACACCGATTTGTTCAATCGGGTTTCATTAAATTGAGTTAATTAATTCTGGTGGGTGGTCAATTTTAAGTTCTGGAATCTCGTGGGTGAATTCGCATCAAGAGCATACAAGGTGTGTAACGAAAAACACGAAAAACAACGAACAATGCGAAACCGAAATTGTAACTGTCGATGCCACACAGTCGTGTGTCAGGCCGTGTGTGCCACACGATCGTGTACCAGATTGTGTAACACGATCTGGGTCAATTGGGCCGTGTGGGCCATACAACCATGTGTGAGGTCATGTATCAGGCCGTATGGACCACACGGGATGGCTAGTTGGGCACTATGGGCCACACAGGCGTGTGGACCCATTTTATGAAAATATTCATCTAGGCTCATTTTGACCTGTGATGCGTATTTAGACTCTCCGTATGGTCCATACTGCATAAATAAGGCGTAAAAACATTATATTTGTTAATATGCTATCGTAGGTGATATGATTAAGGTATGTGAATTAAGTACGCTTGATCTGACTGCTGTTAATTCTAATGGCATGTTTCTATTTTGCTATGTTTTTTTATGAGCATATGATATCTGAATATGTAATCTATATTTTTTTGAATCTGTTATATGACCATTCATGTGACGTTATGGTGAAACTAATTTGCTTCTGTTGGGTTGTGATATATCTATTCGCAAAACATGTAATTGTATGCTTATTGGTTTCTGTTAAAAAATATGAATGCATGTTCAACATGCTTATAATTCTATTTCTGTATTTGCATGCCATGTCACATTGCATGGGGTTAGGATAATATGGTATGGAGGAAGTTCTGGCATTTTAATGATCTACATTATCTGGTGGTTTATCCATAATTTTGTCTGGCAGCTAGGCTGCAATATGGTGGCTTGACCACATATATTTGATCTGATAGTTTTAACAACAACTCTAGTGGCATTGTCCACAATTATTTGTTGGTGTGGTTTTGTTGGACGAGTTCCCTACTTTGGTGTGTAGCAGAGTTGAGTAGAAAGTTTTCTAAAAAATATGTATTATGATTTTCTGAAAAATATCGCATTGGCATAATCATACATTATCAGTTTTGTTTTATTGATCGTTATGAGATTCTCTATGATACTCTGATTTGTATATTGTGTTTTGTACGATCTTTGTTTGAGTTTAGTTACACATTATGCTTTATAGCTCACCCCTTTGTTTTATTTCTGACTTTTTAGGTAATCTTTGAGTTTAGGGTCGGATGATGTGCGGGAGCTTGGATTGTTTCTTGGTTAATTTAATAAGATAGTTTGTGTTTTTTTAATTATTTTAGGACTGTAAATTTGTTTTAGACTTTGCTTTTGCTTTTTGTTTTGTTTGCTTATTTTTGAGTATTTTAACATGAAGTGCAAAACGACACAAGTTAAAAATTTTAAAATTTAGTTTTCAAAACTAAAACTTTGAGAATTTTCCACTGTAAAATTCAGTAACCTCGTAAGTGTTTTTTTTTAGAAATAAACAAATATTTTTAACGAATGTTTGCCTTAAAGTTGGGAATGACTTGCCAAAAGTGTTACTCTAAAAAAACACAGTTTTGAATTCAAATTCTGGGTTTGAAATAAGTGATTTTGGACTTAAATGTTCTAAACGTTGTAAGAGCTTTGTCAAATTTTTATGCTTTCGAAATGCACACTAAGTTTAATTAAGTCAAAATTTTTTAAGTAAATAATGTAATTCCTCAAAATTCGGTCTAACGTCTAGGCCGGGTTTGAGGTGTTACAATTATTATATTGTATTCAATTTATATAGTGGTTGTTTATAAGGATTGTGATAGATCTTCTAATGTAAGCAAGTCTCGATAAATTTTATAAATTGAAAGACTTGTATAAGTTTATGTACGGAGAGAATTAAGCACTTAATCTATTCTGAATGAGGACTCTTATTGTATGAGTGTATATTGATAGTAAAACCTTTGTGTTGTGGTTTTACTTACTGAGTTTACAATAGGTAAATTAAGTGGTGAGAGTATCAAGTCTTCAAAGTACAAGGGTGAGGGAAATTATCACGGGGTGTGATTGAGTATATTCACTTTGTGTAATTATTGAAGAGAGTGGATATTCCTCAGTAAGCTAGGCTTCGCAGACGTAGGGAAGCTGAACTGCATAATCATATTCTTGTGTCTTGAGCGATTCATGTTTTTCATTTAGTACTTGGAGGAGCGCCCACCATCTCAAGCACCAATTTAGTTGTGTAGCATCTATTCTTAACAACAACTAAATTATTAACAATTGGTATAAAAGCCTTCCAGTTAAAGTAGCTAGTGAAGATTCATGGTGTTGCTACATTCAAGCTATGGAAGGTTATTCTACTTCAAACCCCTTATCCTAGAAGTTGGCAATTATGCTTACTGCAAACCACGCATTAAAGCATGCATTATGTCAGTTGATGAGAGTACATGGAGAGCTGTGTTGATTGGATGAGAGTAATTCAAAATAGACACTAAGAATTGTAGATTTGTCAAGCTAGAAGCATAGTGGATTATAGTTGAAGAAAGGCTTGCAAATGCAAACTCTAAGGTTTTATATGCAATATTTTATGGAGTGAATATACAGGAGTTTAAGAAAATTGGTAAATGCATAGTTGCAAAAGCTTATTAGGATATATTGGAGATTGCTCATGAAGGTACCTCCACTGTTAAATAATCGAAGATGCAAATGTTAACATCCATATTTGAGAGCATGAGAATGCAGGAAATAGAAACTATTAGAGAGTACTATGCAAAGTTATGTGATCTTTCAAATCAAGCATTCGCATTAAGAGAAGAATATTCAAACACCAAACTTGTTAGAAAGCTGTTGAGGTCTCTCCGTCAGATATTTTCTATTAAGGTCATTGTTATTGAGGAGGCTAAAGATCTTGAAAGTTTGGCAATCAATGAATTTGTTGGCTCTTTGCAAACTTTCAAGATGAACTTTGAAGATGTCAAACACAACAAGACAAAAGGTAATAGAAACATTGTTTTCCAAGTGGGTGAGGGAGTGCCAACTTCCGAAAATGTTTTGAGAAATTTTAGGAACATATTGCCTCACTCATAGAGAACTTCAACAAAGTATTCAAGAAGCAGTTAAGTAGAATAAAGAAGTTCAAAGCCATCACAAATGTTCCCCAAAATGAATCCAATAGGTGGTAATCAAAGAGGAATCTGAGAAAAATGAGATGAAATGAATCTAATGCTATAATTGTCAAGGATATGGTCATATCCAATCTAAGTGTACTAACACTCTAAAGAAGAAGAAAATGTCATTTTGTGTATCTTGAAGTGGTGAGGACTCATCTAGTGGATCTGGCTTAGAGGAGGATCAATGCAACTTTGTTGCTTTTACTGCCAATACTATTGATGATGGTGATTCTAACAGTGATTCAGATCTTAGTTCAAATAAAGAATTTTTGAAGACCTAAAAAGAGATGTTGGGAAAATGGGGACAAGTTTGTAAAATCAATGTTCAATTATTACAGGAAAATAAGCAATTAAAGAATGAGAATTCTATGTTGGTTAAGCATATAAAGGCTAATGAATCTCTTCTTGTAGAGGATTTTGACAACCTTGTGAAGGTAAAGAATGAACTTGCTGATACAACACTTATGCTTGAAAATTTTAATACCAACAACAACAAACTTGATGAGATCTTAGTGATTGGGAAGAGAGATCCAGGAAGAGGAAGACTAAGCTTTGTTAATAAAGGTAAAGCTGTTATGACTAGTCTTACATTTTTTGAGAAAACTTCTAGTTCAAAGAAAGTTGGTGAAAGTTCAAAGCATGTGATACTCAAGCCATCCAAGAAGAATGTTCATTCCCATAAGGTGATTTGTCACTACTGTGGTGCCCTTCGTCATATAAGACCACATTGCTTTAAGATGCTCCATGATCTGAGATAGAGGAAATTGGTGCCCACTCCCCATGGCACAACTACTAGAAAAGTGCAAGAAAAAGTATGGGTGAAGAAAGAAGCCAAATGTTTGTTTGCTGCACATCATTCCCTAAAGTTCATTGTTGATGGATTATAGTATTTAAACAATGGTCATTCTAGTAACATGACAGGTAACCAATCCTATTTGATTGATTTTAAATATTCCCCTACTTGAGAGATGACCTTTGGAGATGGGAAGAAAGGCTAAATACTTGGTAAATGCACTCTGAATGTTCCTGGAATGCATTGTTTGAAGAATGTTTAGTTGGTGGATGATCTTAAAGCCAATTTGTAAGCATCAATCAACTATGTGATCAAGGTATGCTTGTGAATTTCACTAAAAACAAGTGTATTGTTAGTAATGATTCCTATGAAGTGATCATAGAAAGAGGTCATACTTTTGATAATTGTTGAAAGGTGATGTTGGCTATCAATTACAATAGTGCTACAAATTTAGAATTGAAGATATGGTATAAGATGTTTGAGCTTAAGAACTCTAATCTAGCCAAGACACATATACTTATTAATGAGAAACTGTATGCTGATGTTAAGGGAGTGCCCACTCCCCAGACCACTTACAGAAGCAGGATCAACAGTCTACTTTATCTCACGGCTACCTGTCCTTATTTGAGTTTTAGTGTTGACGTTTGTGACAGATACCAAGCCAATCCTAAAGAATCTCTTTTTAAGATAGATTAATGAAACATTAGGTACATTTATTGTACATTTGATCTTGACATTTGGTTTAATAAAGACAACTTAATGTGTTTAACAGGTTACAATATGGATAATCGTGAAAGGCAAATGAAAAGAAGTATGTGTCTACTCAAAGCTTGCTAGATAATTTTTTCATAAAAGCCTTGGATTCCAACAAGTTTGAGAGCTTGAGAAGCTCAATTGGAATTTGCCAAGCATAAGGTGTGTTGACTGATTATGGAAGGCATTCACATGACAATGCTTGATGCCACTTTGATGTATTTGGGGTAATTATGTTGCTAATTGATTTACTCAGACTTTTGAGGATTATGAAATAATGTTTGACCTTATTTTATTTTTGGTGGGAATCAATCTTTAGAGATATTTTCTCTCTTCAAATATTGGAGAAAACTTGAGTTATTTGTGAAGTGATTGCTATAAATATCCAAAGAAATCTTTTTTCCTATGATTATGGCTTATGTAAATATTATATCTACTTAAGAGTATGAGAAACAACATTAATCACAACAAACTATTGGTAAGGGGGCATTCAATCCTCTTATTGAGAAAATTGGTGAGGGAACCAAAAGAGTTTCCACTCCCCAAGCACATTACACTAAGAGGTAACTCAAACTACACCTACACCTCTTATGTCTTACATTTCCTTTGAAGTGTTCATTCCAATCACACTAAAGGCTGAATAAAGGTCTAATTTGCCATAGAGACAAAAATTGTTAGGCCATCTCGAGCTATTTAGCAAGGACTAGTGGAAATTGATGCCTTGTTAAATATTCCACTGATGTTCAAGCATGCTAACAATCTTGATAGAAGAATCCATATTATTATTCAAGAAATATTGAGTCAGAGTGTACATGTCTCAATCATTGACAACATTCTAGTGAATGTTGTTACTGCTTTTGCTGAACCATCATTGATTAGTAGCCTTATTAATGTAGGAGCTTCTATCACCAACATTCAAGATCGATGATGAATTAACATATAGGGTGTTTAACAAATGTACTTAGAGGGTTAATATAGTGGTTGCTGATGATGAAGTCCATGAGATGTATAGAGATGATGATAAAGACAGGGCTTGTAATACCCTAATCCCAAATATAGAGTGCTCGAATACTAAGGAGCTACATCAGGTCACCAAAGCAACCCAACAAAATTTTCAAATAATTTAAAACATTGAAATATATTTTATATAAGAGAAAATACCATACATGGTTATACTGAAAATAGTAATAAAAGTAGTTATACAAAACATGTGGAGCTCCAATATCATCATAAATCAAAATAGTTAAAATAACAAAAATGATAAATGAGTTACAGACCTACAAAAAAAAAATACAAGTAAGGCCTTAGGAATACAATGCCCACAAATAGATAACGTACTGTACTCTACATACGTGATGCTAGAAGTCTCTCATCAATGATGTTCCTCGGACATGAACAAAAGTCTACAAATTTGAACATGAAGATAATTCAAAGGCTGAGCTTTACAAGCTCAGTGGTACACAACAAATCTACCATACTTCAAGAAATTCATAAATATAAAGATGTAAATCAAATGTATACATAGAAGCATGACATGAGTATCGAATAATTAAATCATGAGCCATTAAATCTACATAACCAAATCACTTGCAAATCAAACTTGTCAAACTTGTTAGATTGCACATACTGCTCATATAATTAGGTATCCGGATAGTCTGCGCCAGTCATGGCCACTAGTCAAATAATCCCGGGTGTCCGTAAGGTTATCCCAAACGCCACTCATGGCCGCTAGTTAGGTTAAAGCCAGAAGGCTGAGCGCAAACAAAGCATCAAGCATATAATCACAAGAATGCAACCATGACATTCGAGTCTCATACTCATTTCAACTTGCTTATCATTCCAGCTAAAATATTAACTAATGAGATGTGACAGTCTGCCACTTTGACATTCTAACATTTTCTCATTCAAAAATTAATAACTCTTGATATATAACTCTAAATCGAGCACTGTTTATTTTAAACGAAACTAGACTTCTATATGGTTATAGAGATATAAGGCTCACTTCCTATTTTATCTTGTGAAATTTTTGGTGATTTTTCAAAGTCACTACTAAATTTGTTTTATAAGAAGTCTGTTGCTAGATTTTTATGACCTTTCAACACTCAAAAATTCATATCTTTTAAAATACAAATCAAAATCAATCTTCATTTGTTCTAAACAAAACTAGACTGACTCATGGTTACAACAATGTATAGATCACTTCTTAATTATTTTTATAAAATTTATGACAAATTTTTAAAATTACTATTTATGTAATAATTTGTTTTTGGCAAATTTCACAACTAAGTTTTTAGCTTCATTTTAATCATCCAAACATGATTTCCACCCAAAGACATATAACATGTATGCATTATCACACAAGCATCATATTTATGACTTATAAAAAAGTATAGGAGAGTTAGAGGGTACCACCTTGATGGAAGAACACCAACAAAGTTTCTTGCTTAGCTCTCCACCACTTTGTCTTTACCCTTAGCTTTAGAAGATTCACCACCCTCTTTATCTAATAACCATTAACATACAAGATTTCCCACAAAAAATAAGAGTCGATAGGATGCAAAAATACATGCTTTAAATAAATAAATAAATAAAATATGAGAAGATGGGTAGAGACTTCCTCAAACTCAAACCCTCCCAAACACCCAATAACCTCCACCTTCATCCTTGAAGAACATAGATTTTTTCCCATGGAACTTTAAAAAAAAGCTAGATTAAGATCTTTACCTTCTTTGAGATTTGGAGGATGAAAAATGGTGCAAACTCACTCAAATCTCTCTCCCTCTACACGGGTTGCTCAGGAAAATAGATGGAGAAAAGAAGAAAAAAATGAAGAAATGTATAAAGAAGAAAAAAATAGGGTGATTATATTATAGGGAAAAATGGGGACAAATCCACTTTATCCCACACATCAACCTACCGAACCATCTTCTCCCATTAATTGGAAGAAGACTTTTATTCAAAAATGGTAAAATCACCATATTATCCATCCATCTTCTCCTTTCTTCACACAAGCTTCCCAACATCCTTAATTTCTTATAAAAAGGTCAAAAATTCACCCAAATTAATTCCAACAAAATCCAATCCCAAAATAAATTTATCCATCGCTAACCCAGGTCAACGCTCGAATGCTGACTCGAGAATTTGGGGTCGTTACAAGGCTCCTAATTTAATGCCTAAGGGAGTGCCCACTCCTCTTGACACTACTAAGCCTGAAGAAAAGTCCAAATTAGAAAGCCAAGATGTTAAAGTTATTGATCAAATCTATGATTAGTCCAATGATGATGAGCCACTTCAACCTTCAACAAGAGTTAGGAAGAATCACTCACCTACTAATATAATTAGTAATGTTCATGATGTAATCAAAACAAGGGGTAGACATAAACAAAACTACAAAAACATGGTTTGTTTGGTATGTTACAGCTCTCAATTTGAGCTAAATAATGTTAATGAAAGTCCTATCTCACAAAGTTGAGAAGATGGTCAAATTTGATTTTGGATGTTGAGATCACTAAAAGAGTGCCCATTCCCTCAAACCCTACCTAAGCATGATGTTGAAGATGAAGAACAAAGTCTTTCTGGATACTTTTTTGTTCTAAAAGGTATGTCATTATACTCAAAAAGAATTTTGTAGAAGAGATTAGTTTTGCTGATTATAGCATGGATATACTTATTAAAAATAGTGGTTATGAAACTTTATGCTATTTTTTACAAAGTATTTTTGCCAAAGATAGTAAGTTGCATCAAAATATACTTATATATGGAGAATGGTATGAATTTAACCCTACAATGATAAGGAAAGTCCTGAATCGTTACTGTCAGGATATGGTGTTGTTGTTGAGGGGGAGGAAGAATGCTAAGAAACTACCATTGAGGAGGAGATGGGATGTTTATTTGGTTTACTATTGAGAGGCAGTAACTTTGTTATGATGATGCTAAGTATGATGAAGTATCTCAAACCCAGGAAGTGCCCACTATCACAAACACCAATCCCATCCCTTTGAGCATAAGGAAGAGGATAATTAATAAACTCAACTTCTTTAATGAATTCAATCAAGAGGCTATTCTTGAGGGGGAGACTATTGAACGAGGGATTTTTTTAGGAGAATTATGTTGCTATATTGAGAGTGGAAGTTTTCATTCTTTGGAATTTCAGTTTATTTGCTTCTACTATTGCTACCTCCTTTTGATGATGATATTGCTAGTGAACTGATTGGTGAGCTAATTCTGAACTACTAGAGAACTTATATTTCTTATGAATTTCATTTACTTTAATGCATTGTCTCATTAATTGGTTAGCTTACTTAGTTATAATTATGGTTGGTTGGTTGGTTATTGATGCAAAGTTGATTAGGCATTGATGATTAATTTACTTAATTATTTTCTAAGTCAAGTCTATTGAGTTAATGAGAATATGCTAAGGGAGAGTTAAGGTTACTTGATGTTATAGCTTCTTACTTTATGTATGTTTTGTTTAACAAATTGTCAAAGGGGGAGATTGTTGAAAATATGAAACTAGCAATTTAGTGCTAGAAAGAGTGCCCACTCTCATAGCCACCAAAACTGTGAGAAGAAAGTTTCCATATTTGATGTGTTGGCAATTTATTGAGCTATGTATATGGGCTATGTTGAGTATATGGACGGTATCTAACCCATCAATGAAGATCATATCACTTGGGGTAACATGTTTTGGAGATTGGATCATATCGATTCATCATTCTCTAATCCTTTGAATTAAATAAGTTTGATTGGATTGAATCACTAAAGGCTTAGCTACCAAGAATCATTGTTTATCTTGTTCATTATTATTATATTGTATTCAACTTATATAGTGGTTGTTTTATAAGGATTGTGATAGATCTTCTTATATAAGTCTCAATAAACTCTATATAATTTACATACTTGTATAGGTTTATTACGGAGAGAATTGAGCACTTAATTTGTTCTAAGTGAGGAAGCTTACTGTATGAGTACATATTGATAGTAAAACCTATCTGTTGTGGTTTTATTTGTTGAATTTATAAGGGATAAATTTAGGGTGAGAGTATAAAGTCTTCAAAGTACAAGGGTGAGGGAAATTATCACAGGGTGTGATTGAGTAGGTTCACTTTGTGTAATTGCGTAATCATCTTCTTATATCTTGTATGATTACTATTTGTCATTTAGTGCTTGGAGGAGTGTTCACCATATCAAGCCCCAATTTGGTTATGTAGCTTCTATTCTTAGCATCAATTGAATTATTAACAATTTTTATTGATAATACACATGATATGATAAAAATAAATTATAACATTCAAAAAAATGAAAATTAGTTGGTACACTACCAGTGGAGTTTTTAAACTCCACAAATAATGTCAGGAGATTAGCAGGTATCTTATATGAGTATAGTAAAATATTAAAAAAATAAATATTTAAAAAACATATATCAATTTTTTAAAACTCCTTATTAAATAAAAAAAATACATTAC
>CM025153.1:21443443-21457769 GCA_013467495.1 Gossypium gossypioides
ATTAGCCAAAATAACCTATACATGCCATTATAACCAAAATTAGATAACCAAATGTACCAAAAGAGCCGAAGGATAATGTGATATAGCTCTGACAAGCTTCCAACCCGAACGAGCTTCTAAACCACTATAAGACACTGAAAATAACACAGAGTAAGCATTTAAGCTTAGTAAGTTCGTATAACACATAATTTAACTTACCATTTAACCACAATTTAGGCAAATAAGCCAAAACATATCTCAACTCAATTTGGCTAAAAGCCTAACACATATTCATCAACCAAGTTAGCCATGTAATTCATATAAAAATTGATAATCATGTATGAGTTCAACAACTATTCAAATTCTATATACATGTAACATCTATACCTTGTATCCATATATCATATATAAATCATTTTTATGTAATTCATGTAAATACTAGTACTAGTTCGTATTGAACTCATATAAACTCGTAACAAAATTGTGCCCATTGAACCATTTAGAATATCATTGGATACACGGGTAGTACACACGAGGTGTACTGAACTGTAATCTGTCAATTCCTGTACATGTATGCTCATATGAGCTGTAAACGGTAAGCACTTCCGAGCTGAATAATGGTAAGCTCATACGAGCTGAATAATGGTAAGCTCATCAGAGTTGAAATCGGTAACCGTAATGACATGTCATTTGTATCTTACGAATTCTTAAGGTTTAAATAGGGCTCGGTAATGTCGTACGTTGTCGGATATGTGATCGATACTCATATATGATGGTAATGCAAATAACATACATCTAATTCAATAAAAGCATATAATTTCACAATTTAATTACACGAATTTACCTTGACGAGCTTACATAAATACGAAGGCGACTAATTTGATATTTTTCCTTTGCCTCGATCTAACTCCATACGAGGTCTAACCGGATCTATACGAATGAATTTAACTCAATTCAATATAATTCATATACAATTTAGCCCAAATCATATTTTTGACAAAATTACCATTTTGCCCCCTAGACTTTTAATTCTTTGCAATTTAGTCCCTAAGCTCAAAAAATGAAATTCATTCAATTTTATACCTACCCAAGCCTAGCCGATTTATAAACATATTTATAGTAGCCCATATATTTCACAAATTCACACTTTTACCAAACAATTTATCACAATTTTCTATTTAATCCCTTATTGATAATTTCATAAAAAATTCCTTTACAAAAATTATTTATCTAATAACAACCATTCATTTTCTACCATTAAACTTCAAAACCCTAACATATTTATCAATAGAAAAACTCAAATGCTTTAACAGTTTTGCAAATTAGTCCCTAGGCTAGCTAGATTAAGCTACAATGATCTCGGAAACATAGAAATCATTAAAACGGGAAAAAAATCACTTACCAATTGGATTTTGAAGCTTGGCCGAACCTTAGCTCTATTTTCTCCAAGTAGAACCGATTTGTGATGTATTTTGAGGCAGATGAATATAGTAAAATTGTTTTGTTTTATTAATATATCATTTAATTACCTATTTACTTAATTAACATTTATAATGAATTCAAATTACAAAATTGCCAAGACATTATCATCCACTAACATATTAATGGGCTATTTACCATATAAGGACCTCTACTTTAAAGTTCTATAGCTATTAGACACCTTTAGCTATTAGAACACAATTTTTGTACTTTACGCGATTTAGTCCTTTTTTATGAAATTGAGCATGTAAAAGGTAAAATTTCTTAACGAAATTTTTATACGGTAATACTATCATGTTGTAGATCATAAAATAATAATAAAATAATTTTTTTAATCTCGAATTTGTGATCCCAAAACTACTATTTTGATTTCACTGAAAACGAGATGTTACACATCTAATTTTGTCCAACATAAGGGACTCCTACACTTTATACCATACAACATCTCAAACGGTGCCATACAAATACTCACTTGGAAACTACTGTTGTAACAAACTCAGCTAAAGGTAAATATCGCTCCCAACTACCACTGAACTCGATCATACAACTTCACAGCATATCTTTTAACACTTGAATTTCCTTTCAGATTGGCCATCACTTTAGGGGTGATAAGCCGTACTGAAAGTAAGTTTCAGCCCCAAAGCCTTTTGCAAAATCTTCCAAAACCTTGAAGCAAAACACGGATCTCTATCAGAGATGATAGAAATTGGAACTCCATGAAGACATACAATCTTCGCAATGTACAACTTTGCCAACTTCTGTAAAGAATAATTGGTATACATTGCCAAGAAATGTGCACTCCTCGAAAATCGATCAACTATAACCCAAACTGAATCCTTTTTCGATGGTGTCAAAGGTAAACCCAAAACAAAATTCATAGTGATCTTTTCCCACTTCCATTCAGGAATCACAATCGGTTGCAACAATCTTGAATGAAATTGATGTTCAGCTTTCACCTTTTGACACACCAAACATCAAGCCACGAAATCTGTAACATCACGCTTCAACCTAGGGCACCGATAAGTCTTACGGAGATCATGATACATTTTACTTCTACCGAGATGAATAGTGTAAGGGTTACTATGCACCTTGGTAAGGATCGCTTGTCTTAAATCCACATCTTTTGATACACACAATCTACCTCGAAAATTCAAGATACCTTCTACATAAACATTAAAGTCTCCCTTAACAGCTTGCTCAACTTGACGAGTCCTCTTCAATAAATCTCCATCTAATGGTTGTTTTTCCTTAATTTTTTGAGCCAAAGTTGATCTCATTTGAAGTTTAGCTAACAAACCACCATCACTAGCGAAACTCAAGCTCGCAAATATAGCTCTCAATTCCGACATCGATTTCCTACTCAATGCGTCAGTAACATCATTCGTCTTGCTAGGATGATACTCAATCACACAGTCATAATCTTTCAAAAGCTCAATCCAAAGCCTTTACTTTAAATTCAACTCTTTTTGGGTAATGAGGTACTTAAGGCTCTTATGATTCGTGTAAATAACACACTTTTCTCCATACAAATAATGGCGCCAAATCTTAACTGCAAATACTAGAACAACTAATTCCAAATCATGGGTAGGATAGTTGCGGTCATGTATCTTCATCTGTCTCGAAGAATAAGCCACAATTTTACCATCTTGCATCAATAAATAACCAAGACCCGAATATGAAGCATCACTATAAACCAAAAAATCTTTTCCAGGTTCTGGTTGAATCAACATTGGTGCCTTTTTCAAAACTGCCTTAAGTTGTTCAAAATTCTTCTGCATTTCATCAGCCCATTCAAACACCACATCTTGTAACTCTTGGTCAAATAAATCTTCTATCTAGTAACTCTTACAATTGAATCTTTAACTCTTTGAGCTCCTTTGGTGCCATGCGAGAAGGCGCAATAGACACCGGTGCAGTACCAAGATAGAGCTCAATACCAAACTTAACTTTACGATCCAGCGACAAACCAGGCAACTCTTTAGGAAACACATAAGGAAAATCCATAATAGTACGATTATCCTAGACTTTCAACTCCTTACTGACCGAATTCATTACATGGTCTAAGTAAGCTTCACAACCTTTCCACATCATCTTTTCAGCATTCATTACTGAAACTACATTAGACAAAAATCTCGGTCTTTCACCAACTACAACAATTTGCAACCCATCACTATTTTTCAAAGTAATTCGCTTCATTTTAAACTCTAGCTTAGCCTTATGGTTAGTCAACCAGTCCATACCCAAAATAATATCAAAACCATAAAATGGTAATTCCATGAGATCCACAGAGAAAACATACTTTTGTATCATAAGAGGGATTCTACGATAAACTTTATTCACTACGAAAATATCTCTAAAGGAACTAATTACAGTCATACTCAAATCAATCATCACTATAGGAATCACTAACTTACAAGCTAATTCACTTAAAATATATGATTGTGTAGAACCAAAACCAAACAAGGAGAGCAATGAAATAGATTACAAAATGAAAGTACTTGCAATAACATCAGTCAGATCTTGTTCCTCAGGTTCCCTAATAGCATAAACCCGAGCTGGACTTCCAGACTCAACTTATGAAGCAACACTGTGAGCAACAATTCGTTTTCCAACCGATCTCCCATCTACTTCGACCTCGACCCCTAGTAGGTGTAAAAATAGGTGCCAAACTTTGAGTTTATGGAACCTCAACTCTATTCGGGCAATCCCACAAAATAGTTCATTTGAACCATACTTATAACAACCATCTGTCAAATTATCGCACTCTTCAGGATGCCTACGATCACAATGCGCACAAAGCGGCCATCTAGAACCACCATTCGAACCACAAGTGTTAGCCATAACATTACTCTACTGCTTAGACTGACTCGGTCAAGACCCACGTTTCGCACCCCAATTAAAACTGTAATTATCTCGCCTTCTCTTGGGCGGTTGTCCAGAAGCACCATTGGAAGCCCCCTTACCGGTCTTAGCCACAAGAGAATAAGTTGGCTTAGCCAAAGTCTCCTCAACAGCATCAAACAAGTTTACATTTTCGGTTACCAAGTAAACCTGAATCCCTCGGTTGAGATGAAAACAAAACCTCTTACAACGATATTTCTTAGTCAAAACCATCTGAGGAGCATACTAACTAAGTCGCACAAACTCTGCCTCATAGTTAGCTACAGACAAACCTCTTTACACAAGGTTCAAAAATTCCAGGATATGAGCTTCCCTATATTGCTATCCCATGAACTTCCTCCTAAATACCTCAAGGAAACAATCCCAATTCAGACAATCAACAATTGTACCTCTCTTGACAATGTTCCACCAATGATGACCTTCAACATTGACTAAGGACACTGTGCAACCTAATTTCTAATTATCAGAACATGACATTTGCTCGAGGATCCTTTCAACTCTTTCCAACCAGTACTCAGCTACGAATGGATCGGTCCCTTTAGCTCCAAAAAATTCTTTACAACCCAACGCCCGAAGATGTTCAAACGGTAACCCACGATTCACAGGTGTAGGATTGGCACATACAGGAGCACGGTTAGCACCAATAATCCACTGAAATGCTCAAATTATCACTTTCATCAGAGGCCTTACACCCTCATTAGGTATGTTCACTCTACTCGGTGACACAAGAGGTGTAGATGATGTACCATCCTCTTGAGCACTAGCTCTCACATTCACACGTTTAGGAGGCATATCAAGCTAATCTAACATACATAAATAAATAAAAAATGTGTGAGTGGCGGAGGAAATAACCCAAGTCTCATTCCTGCAAGTAAACTTTAGGATTAGAGGCAACGTGTTCCTATTCCTATCCGACATGGATTACAAACAAGAGATATCTCATGCAATTCAAGCAATCAGAATAATTTAATCATCTGGATTTTTAGATCCATAGGTTGTGAAACCCCAATTATCATATCAACAACAATCACCAGGGTCCGAGTGTTATTAAACCTAGGCTCTAACACTATAAAATATAACACCCTATACTCGACCTAGTCATTGAGCCAGAATACTAGGATGCTATACCACCATCTCCCTTTGTATTCATCATAAGCCGTCACATTATTACACATGCATCTTGTTTTTTTTAAATATAATATCATTCACATGAAACGTAAGTCATACACACTCCAAGAAAGTTGAATCATGCTAAATATTCATTAAATAATCACAAAACAAGCACTAAACATGCATTAGGACCATTTAGCAAAATTTCCAAAATTGTTACGTAGGTATCGATACTGATAGAATGGTATCGATAATTCTCTCAAGTGGTATCGATACTGCTTGAAAAATTATCAATACTTTTCACTGTTTCTCATCTTAAAAACCCAACTTTCAAAAAATATTGGTACTAGTGAAAAGTATTGATAATTTTACCCCGAGTATCGATACTCGTGGAAAAATATTGATACCAACTAGCGAAACTGACTTTCTGAACTTTAAAAACTGTAGAGGTATCGTTTTTAAAACCTGAATATTGATACCTCTATCTTAAACCCTAAAAACACAGCATATATAATCACATAGACTATTCCAAACTAGTCGAAAACATCATGCATCAATTGTCTCATAAAATATACACTAAAATGTCTCAACAACAGTCCCAAACTTCATATTTAAAGTCCCCAAATTACCAAGCATAACAGGCATGCAAACAGCCAAAAAACATTGCAAAGCCAACATAACATCTACCATATTGACTTTTATTCCCAAAACACAAATAATTAAAAGAACACCTACTAATAGCAACTAAAGTTTCTGGCTTAAATCACCCCTCGAGACCACACACCGACACTACTTATCTACAATGGTTAAAAAGGAGTGGGTGAGCTTAACGAGCTCAGTCAATGCTCAGAACAACCATTACGCAAACAAGTCATTTTGCATAGACTAATCAGACATGTCACATATCCATACATATGTAACTATAATATCATATTTCACACGTTTAATCATCTTCCATTTATACTATTACACATTTATCACATTAACCACATGATAATTTAAACATATATCATACCACACATAAATCACATTTAGTCATATTTAGTCACATTATATGATAGTTTGGCTCTTACGATTATGAAATATAATGTGGGCTCTATCACCACACATCGAATACTGAATGAATTTAGGTGCGAGAACACTTACACTCAGAATTTAGAGTAGGGGTTTAGGCTACCTCTAAATTTCCAATTACAGAATGAATCATCTACGAGTAGCGATTCCAAAACACTCATCAAAATATGCTTTCGCCTAAAGCTAAAAGCTCAGACAAGCTTTCTTTTGCCTTTATATCTACTCGTTGAAGCTTCTATTGACTTTGACGTATCAACAAGACAAACCACACAAACAAATAATAAACAATCAACCATCAACTCACCTGAAATAGTTACAAACATAAGTCTAAGCTACGTTTTCTTTTAACTGAGACCTTTGACATAGAGAACTTTAAACTCAAATATCTCGATCAACACTTAATATTTTAACACAAAATGAATTCCATTAATCTACGTACCCATCTACGACTTATTCCTAACCTTTAAACTATACAAAACTACACATTTCAAGGTATCAAAATTTTTCGACAAGTTTTGGTCAGTATAACAAAAATTCATTAAAACTCGATAAAATCTCAACAAAACTTTAAAGTAACTTTAGAAACCTTCTAATTATGTTAAAAACAAGTTGAAAAGAACTTTAAAACTGAGTTTTAACCCACCAACCTTAAATCCACCATTAATGACTAAAATTTCAACTTTTATCTAAAAAATGTGTTTTAATGGCTAGGTATTTGATTTAAAAGTCTAGATAACATTAAAAATAATAGAAAGATGATTGGTTACCTTGAATGCAAGAAAAATAAACTTTGAAAAAATTTCAAAAATTCCACTCTTGAAGAACATGATGAAATTAATGAAGTTTTTGGGTGTTTTCATGGAGATTTATGAAGGTAATTTACTTGGGGAATGATAGAAATCAAAATATTGAAGATTTAACAAAGAAAATTGGATGAGGGATTTGGGAGAGCAAAGGGACGGCAACATACACAATGAAGAAGAAAATAATGTGAAAATAAACTGGGAATGGGGTTTATTAGGTTGAATTAAAAGATCTTGTCTAATTGCCTCTTAAAACTCTAAATTTTGACTCTCTTACAAATAAGTCCTTTTACTAAAATTAAGGTATTTAAAACTCATTTTCAGAAAGTGACTCAATTCCCTAGTAGCCATTGTCGAAAACATTATCAAATACCAACCTTATAAAATTCTGAGTACATATAGGCTAAAATTCCTAAAATTCCCTCAAAACTTCTAAGCCTTATTTTGTGGTGTGACAAATATAATGAGATTAGTAAGTTTTTTGGGTGTTTTTCTTGGTTCTAATTGAGATTTATGGTTCAAAGGATGTTGGAAATCAAGAGGGATTAAGATTAGGAATGAAAAATCAATTGGGAGAGATGAGAGAGTAGAAGGGACGATAGAAGCAAAGTGATGAGTAAACTTTTGTGAAAACAAATAGAGAATGGGGGTTTTTAGGTTGATTTTAAAATTCTGGGTAAATTGCTTCATAAAAACTCAATTTTGAATCTTTTACAAATTAGTCGTATTTTCAAAATTAAGGGTATTTAAAACTCATTTACAGAAATTGACTTAATTTCCTAATAGCCGTTGTTGAAAACATTATTGCTGACCAACCTTACGAAATTACAAATACATATAAGCTAAAATTTCTAAAATACCCTCGAAACTTCTAAGCTCAATTTTAGGGTGTTATATATACTCACTATACCATACCGATCCTTAGGTTCACTCTAAATTTTTCTCTATTTTGAAACCTCCATTATGTATAGACCTAACCTTTAATATCAATGGTTTGGCATTTAAGTTCGTTTAGGGACTAAGAAAAAAGGATCAATAGCTTATATACGCGACTCATGGTTTCATTCCTGGTTCCTCAAAAGAATGGATTTTGATTAAAAATAGGGTATTAGGGAATTCATCCATCAGGTCGGCTCTTTAGCTCTAATGTGCCTATCAAACAATGCTTTAGGTCATCCCTAGGCATTTCAATACATGAATTTAATTAACCGAATTTATCAATTTTAACAATCTAGAATTCAATTAACATGCATGCTTTTTGTTTATTCATTTATCACACGGTATACTTAACAAACTTTCACCTATTCATTGTGTAATAAATTGAACTAAGTAATCTAAAATTAAACAATCTAGAATAAATTATTATTGAACTAAATTTACAAATTATTCAAGCAATCTTATTTATATGCTCGTAACCAATCACTTGAATTTCTACAAACTCGAGCATAGACAAAACAACATAGAAAAGTTTACTCCAAAAATTACTAAAAGTAACTAGAAATAACAACTAAAACTAAAAAAAATACTAAAAATTCTATCACGCCACACTTTATTTAGCACATTATCCCTAATGTGTTAAAAATAAATAAAGGAACAAAATTACCCGATTTGGCGTAATAGTGTTGCATTTGATGTCGGGTTATCTTGTTGATCTACCGTAATTTGGTGTAGCAGATTAAACTAGTTTTCATACATAAGGAGCTTAAATACGAACAATTTTAGAATGTTTTAGTTAAATTTTCGTGTTTTAGTTGAATTCAATAAAAAAGTATTTTGAGTCTTTCATTTACCTTAGGGCCCGAATGAGGCCTAAAGGTGAGCTAACATACTTAGCAAGTGTGTAGGAGAGCATTCAAAGGTGTACAAACTCAAAGCTGTTCATTGTGTTGCAACACGGGGAGCTTAATGTCGCAACATAAAGAGCAGAATACAAGAATTCCAAGTCTACCTTAGATGTCGCGGCATGCTCCTGAAGCCACATCTGAACCTGAGCATACTACTTTCGTTGTCGTGACATAGACACTAGGGTGTCACGACACCAGCCCTATACAGGAATATTTAAGAGTCATAGGAGTTTTAGCCCGCATAATGGAAATTAAACACGAGAACGTCACCTGACCTAGTATTGAGGATAGCGGCTACACTGATTCTATAAATAAGGTCATTTAGCACTAGCACTTGTTTAAGGATAAGTTTTCATTCATTAAGTTTTTCTCTGTAATTTTAGTTTTAGTATTTCTTTTCTTTTAGGCCTTAGGTTTATTTTTAGTTATTTTCTATTTTCTATTCTTCAGGGAATGTGATTTTAAACACAATCAAACGCTAGTGGATTTTCTGCACTTCATCCATCAATTACAAAAAAAGATTCTTTTAACTATATTCTTGATTTACTCTTTATGCATATCTTTATTATCAAGCTTATGATGGTTATGGATTTCACAATGAACTAATCCTCTTATGGGGGTTAGTGAGTGGAGGTGTAATCAATTAATTGCTATGTAGGGTTTTCTTAATGGATCAGTTGTTTGGGAGAGGAAGAATTTAAACCCTAGGCTTAACGAGCTTAGGAAGTCATTTAGGTGAGAATTAACCCAAAATTGGTATGACTTATCCGTGAACACCTTATCCCCGAAGCAATCTAGACTATAAGGTTAAGAGATAATTAGTTCTTAACGACCCGTTAGTTTAGTGTAAAATTGAGAGATCCTACTAGGGTAATGACTAGTTGATTGAGTAGAAACCTGAAATAAGAATTGGTTATTATCACCGAAGCAAGCTAATCACCCATGCTTAGATTTGATTAAGTTAGAATTCATTCAATCAAAGTTCACTTTATGTCTGCTATTTTTATTTCGTTATTATAAAAACCTAAAAATCTTTCCTTTATGTTTCATCGTAATATAATTTATTTAAACTACTAATTGATTCTATTTGTGTTTAGGTTAACTTTAATTTAGTACTCACCTCCTTTGGGTATGATCCTCAAAATATTCACATATTCCATTGTAAAAACTAAATTCGAACTTGACTCGTATACTTGCGGATACCGCCTCAAATTTATATCTTTAGTTGTAGTATTCAAACTCTAGACATTGGTAAGTCCGGAGGCGGTCAAGTTATTGGCGTCGTTGCCGAGGAGGCAACGGTACTCAGTTGGTTTTACTTTTTACATTTTAATAGAATAATTAGGAATTATCTAAATTACAGATACGATTGTTATTTTATTTTTACTAACATCTGTTACTTTCTTTTTCATTTTTGTGTATGACTCGCAATAAAGTTGTACCTATAAAGCCAACTATTGATCCATAGAGAATAATTCATAAGAAACTTCGATGGCCACAACAACAACAGCAGATACAAAATCAACCACCTACTACAAACAATGCACCATAAGATAACCTACTATTTGACGAGATTAACATAACTAACCTACAAGATCTACTACCACCACCATCGCAGTTACCAGCGAACATACAAATGGCGCGGAATGAAAGAACCCTAAGGGATTATACACTACCCAATCTAGAGATGGTTCAGGGAAGCATCACAAGGCTAGCCGTCACAACTAATAATTTCGAGATAAAACAAGCCATAATCTAGATGATCCAAAATAATTTGCAATTTAGAGTCACAATGACTGAGGACCGAAATCAGCACCTAAAATAGTGCTTTCAGCTTTGTGATACGTTTAAATATAACAGGGTCATTGATGGTGTTATTCGTCTTTGGTTATTCCCATTCTTCTTGATCGATAACGCCTTTTCTTGGTTAAATTCGTAGGTACTAGGATCAATCACGACATGGAATGAACTTGTAGAGAAATTTTTGTAAAAGTTTTTTCTAATCAGTAATACGGTCCAACTAAGGATAGAGATCGCCACCTTCAAGCAGTTATAAGGAGAAAGTTTTCACAAAGAATGGGAACAATTTAAAATGTTGATCTAACGATCCCACACCATGGACTACTCGAGCGGTTGAGACTGCAAATGTTTTAAAATAAGTTGGATGCACACACACGTTTAGGACTAGATGGTGCAATAGAAGGATCCTTAATGAACAAAACATACGAGGATGCATATGAGTTGATAGAAAATATGACAATGAATTCCTGTCAGTGGCCAAATGAAAGATTCTTTCACAGCCAAAGACCATCTACGGTAAAAGCTGTTAGAGAATATGATAGATACCAATAGATTTTGGATAGACTCAATCACATAGAGTCCTCATCTAGTACGCCGTCAATATGTGAAGGAGATAAACATCTTTTCCATTATATCAATAATCCAACCGAGGATGTGAATTACAATGAGAATAAGGGTGGAAACCCTTATTCAAATACATATAACCCTAGTTAGAGAGATCACCCAAACCTGAGATGGGGCAAAACCCAGGGAGGGGGTAATAGTTCTAATCCCATTAAAAATACTAATTATCAACCTCCATATTTATAGAAATCTCAGGAAAGGATTAACCCAAGTGACTATACTGTATGTGGTCAATGCTTGGATCAAATTGAAGGGGAGATGTAGTCAATAAGGACGAAAATGAAACAGGTGTAGTTTGAGTGCACCAATACAACGAAAACATTGACCAAGATGGAAGATCAAATGAGCCAATTAATGAGCATGATGTGAGATTTTAAAAGGCAAGTTGGTGCTGGAATCCTGAGTAATACTGACAACAATCCATGGAGAGAAGGGAAGGAGCATGTGAAAATAATCGCGCTCCGTTCGGGCAAAGTACTGAGTGGCCTAAAAAAACCCACTGAAGAGGAAACTAAAAAGGATTCATATGATCTTTAAGAATACCCTCAAACAACTGAAACGGAACTAGAACTAAAAAAGGCAATCGAGCTGGAGAAAGAGCTAATCAGGTAACCTGCTTTAATGAGGGTACTATTCCCTTCATGGTCAGAAGATAAGCTAAAATAGTACGAAGCATAATTCATAAGTTTTCTAAACTTATTCAAATATCTGAATGTTAACTTGCCTTTAATAGAGCTCATAAAAAATTCCTAAATACGCCAAGATTTAAAAGAAATCATGCTTAGGTGTAAGAAAATTAAAACAGTAGAGCAGGTTAATATAGACTCATCATTTAGTGTGATATTATCTAAACAGATTCCCCCAAAACTAAAAGACCTAGGGAGTTTTACAATACCTATAGAGATAGGAAATATTCACTTTAGCAAGGCTCTGTGTGATTTAGGAGCCAATATTAATTTATTGCCCTTATCTATATTTGAAAAAATTAGGTTAGGGAAGCTTAAAAATACCCAGATCACAGTCCAGTTAAACGATAGGTCTTTAGTACAATCGAATGGGGTACTTGAAGATGTGTTGGTAAAAGAGAACCATGAGATACCTATTTTGTTGGGTAGACCATTTTTAACAACATCAAGGTCTGCCATTGACCTAGAAAATAATGAGTTAACTATGAGGATCAATGGTGAGATGAAAAATTCTAAATGTGGTTAATAATAGAATGAGGTAAACAGGGAAACATTAGGGAAACAATGTTACGAAATATCTATACAAAACCCTAATTACCTTGAACCAGAAAAGGTCTTTTCTATGATTAGTTCAGGTTGGAAAAGCAAATTCAAAGAACAAGATAAGTGAAGAAATGTGGAGTGGCACGATGGATGCTGGACCAATAACGATATAAAAGGAACCAAAATAGTGTCCACATGTACATTAATAAAGCTGACGGATGCATTCGATAGCAAGACTTGGCATTTTTTTAACTAAATTTAAACTTTTTGTATTTTAATGTATTTTTAATTGACAGATAGTTTAAAATCTAATTTTTATTTAAATTGATATTTCATGTGTACGAAAAAGACTTTGGGAATTGAGAATCGGGGCTAAAACTGAATCGGTGTCACAACATGGCACCTATGTGACGCAACACCGAGAATGGTACCAACAAAATTGAGCAAACTTGCTCGATATCGTGACCCAACACCTCTGTGTTGTGACATAGTGGACATTAAATCCCAAGGCTAAAAAATTTAGAGTGTGTCGCGACATCGCTGTAATTTTTTGTAGGGACGACTCGACCTGTTACGCAACTCGTTGGTTTTTAACTTTATTTTACCCCATTTTTAACCTTCAAAACCCCCATCTTAAAACCCCTAAATCACTTTTAACTCATATTCAAACACTTCCTAACCTTAAAAAATTTTCCTAAAACCTCTTAAAAATCCTTAATTCCCAAAACCCCTTTTTGATTTTTTCTCTTCTACTGCAATTATTCTCTTCCTCTTCTATTCTCATTCGGTGTAGGCCATACCCTACAAGGAACAAGCTCTCATAAGGAGTAAAAAGAACTCAATCGAGGTTAAGGTTTCCTAACTTATTTTACAGTTTCATTGGATACATTGCTTGATAGTTTGTTAGTTGTTCTACATTTAAAATTACTGAATATGCCTCTGAGAAAATCTAGGAGAACTAATGAACCCCCAACCATCGATGGTTACAATCTTTTCCAATTTCCCAAATCAAAATGTTGAAAAATACTTTGTAGAACTTCAAGGGAAAACGTTTATTCAAGAATGGGGGTTTGAACCGTCAATGGTTCTATGTTAGGAAATTTGGCCCCTAGTTCAATATCATACGTGATAATGTTTTTGCATCATCCCAAAAGACTCCGATGTGGTCCCAGTAGCACAAGAATTTTATGCATCACCTCGAGACCAAGAGTCTAGAAGGAAAAATGGTGCCATGTGGGAAACGATACCTATATGAATGAAATAAGTAAGAGTCACCCCTTGAACTGTTTGTGAATTTTATAACACTCCATATTATGAAAATGATTTTGTGGAAGAAACCAATTTAGAATATTGTAAAAATATAAATATGGATAACGTTATTGGAACGATGAAAATGTGCAAGTGTCCACAATCACAACAAGTAATAAAGTGACAAGTAAATGTCAAGTTATCGTACCCACAGGGACTGTGAAAAGAATTATTT
>CM025153.1:21525079-21535496 GCA_013467495.1 Gossypium gossypioides
TTCAAACATAAGTGACTAATATGTAATTTAAGGCAAACAAAAGTGACCATTTTTATAGTTTACCCTAAATAAAATGTAGTCTCTTGACCCGTTGTGTTCGGGCTAAACTTAACGTAGTTGGACTCTGGCTACTCTTATCACAATTCAAGAATCAAGCAACCCACCAAGATTACTTTATTCGTTTATTAATAAATAACATAAATTACAAGTACTTTACCATTAGACCTGCTGAGTCAATATTTCATATTTTAAAATCATTTAACTTGAGCTTCGGCTTTTTGGATTTTTATAGATTTTAGTTAAATAATGTTTAGGTGGATGATTTGTAGAAAGTAGGTTTTATTTGGTAATTAGTTGATAGTTGATAGTTGATTGTGGTGACTGGTTTGATCAATTGATTTTATTAACTATTTATTTAAAAGTATTTGGTAAAACTTAGTGGATAGCTCAAAGTTAATATGTGTAAAACGACAAATAATGACATGACACATTTTATTATTAAGTACTTATTTGTTTATAATACTTTAGTCTTTATTTGGTAAAATTATTGAAATAAAACATTATTACCAATGAATTAAAACATCCATTATGAAAATTAATTAGTGAAAATTTTTGAAAGTTTAAATAAACAAATTTCTTAAGTTCTTTATTTGCAAATATTAATTTTTTAGAAATTGATAAATATTAATAGTGCATCAATATAATTGTAAACTATATTCATAGTGATAATTATGTCATGTTCTTAGTATGTAAATTAGTGATAATTACATTCCACTTTAAATAAATTTGTCAAGTAGCATATTTCAATTAATATAAAGTTATATAAGAAATCATTTTACACGAGTAGATTAAAAATAAATTAATAGTACATAAATATTCAAGAAATAGATACATGTGGCAAATGGAGTAATTTTTTAGCAAGTATAGTCAGATATGTCGTTTCACATATCTCATTCTCAATTAGTTGTAAAAAAAAAGTTGTCCATCCATGCGTTTTTTGTTTTAGAGGTTTTAGCTCAACAAGCTCTTACAAACCTTTATTCACCAAACACTACAATTAAAGGGCTTGACTACTAACCGCCTCCGGACGTACCAACGTCCAGAGTAGAAATCCTACACAAAAGATGTGGAAAATGATATCTGCAAGTATACGGGTCAAGTTGTAATATAGTTACAACGGAGTAAGTGAGTACTCTAAGGATTGTACCCAAGGGACGCGAGCACTAAATTAATTCTAATTTTAACCTAAATAGATCTAATTAATACTTTAACCAGATTATAGTACGAAAAATTAAGAGAAGAGTTTTTTTTTGTTTATAATAATAATAATAAAAGAAATAAAGTAAAATTAAATGAATTAAAAGCAAGAAACCAATTAAAGAAATATATATATATCAAACCTGGGCATGGGTGATTAGCTTGCTTAGGTAATCTTAATCAATTGTCGTCTCGATTTTTCTTATTCAATCAACTAGTCAATACCCCAGCAGGATCTTCCAATATGGCCACTGAAATACTGAATCGATAAGGACTACTTATCTTCTGACCTCACAGTCCATGCAGGTTCAGGCTTAAGGTGTTCACGGATAGGTCATACCAATTTTGGGTTAATTCCCCACCTTGATGAGTTCCTAAAGTTGTTAGGCCTAGGGTTTAGGTTCTTCTTGTCCTGAACAGCTAATTTGTTAAGAAATCTCTACAAAAAAATTAATTATTCATACCTCTACTCGCTAATCCCCCACAAGAGGATTAGTTCCTCATGGATCTAATAAATAATATGAACTTGAATTAAAGAATGAACATAAAGAACGATTTCAAGTATAGAGTTTAGAATAAGCCTACCTGTGTTGAATTAAAGCGCAGAATCTCACAGAGTTTAAGAATAGTTTCAGAATTTGATTTCTTCTTGAAAACAAATAACAAGAATGGAAATAAAGTCTAACCCCTAAAAGAAAAGGAAAACTAAAGAGAAAATTATACAAAGGAAAAATGTGTTTTTAACATGTTCTAGTTGAGCCTATTTATAGACTTAGGATGGTCATCGTCTTTAACCCTAGGTTAGCTGACATTCCCTATCTTAAAGTTGGATTGTGTAGACCAAAACGCCCCTCGCTCATATTAATTTCCCGTACAGACGCGATGTCACGACATACCAGGTCCTGTGTCGAACATCGAGGGTAATATGTTCAGTTTCAGGGTATCTTGAGGGGTATGTTGTGACATCGAAGGCAATCTTGGACTTCTTTAGTTCTGCTCCCTATGTTGCAACATCTAATGCTTCGTGCTCCAACCTAGCAACCAATATTGAGTTATTATGCCTTCTAATGGTCTCCTGCACATTCATAAAGTGTATTAGCGTACCTTTAAGCCTCTTTCGACCTCTGAGGTAAATAAAAGACTCGAATAACACATTTTATTACACTTAACTAAACTTTACTAAAAAGTAATTAAAGCATAACTAAAATGCTTATGTTCAAGCTCCTAAAGTGCGAAAACTAGTTTAATTTGCTACACCGAATTACGGCAGATCAAACTCCCCCACATTTAAGTCATTACTTATCCTCAAAAAACACAAGCAAAAACTATAAAATGAAAAGATGACCCTTGAGCAAGTATGATATAAGTGTTAGCTTTGGAGCACATGAATAGGTATTTCATATTCATATATAGTCTTGGCATGAGATATAACTGATTTACCATTTTTGGAACCAAACACGTAAGTTCAGTATGTTATAAAGCATATAAGCATTAAAGGTCTCAAATGTAGGAATCTATCAATAAATTATACAAATAATTTGATTATCTTAGCGTAATACAAATAATTATAGAAGCAATTATTCAGTATGATTTTGAATTGTGAATAAATATTCCCAGATCACATAGGACTTTTTAGCTTGTAACGTTATGAGGCTTAGGACATGTATGGATTTTAAGAATAGTAAGCATCAAATAGCTTTAAGCACAAAAATAGTTTGGCACATCATATTGTCCCCTATTCTCCCCCTTGGTAACCCTTTCCTTCTCACCGCCTTATGTCTTCTTCTCTCACCTTCCTTATTTCTCCACATAGGAAGCCACAACATAATATAAAAATCATGGTTAGCTCACGAGGTTTTGTGCACTAATGAACGAGTTTTTCTACTTTTGTGACTTTGTCACATTTTCTTTTTCTAACACATCTCACTCACAAATGCTTTTTCTTTTCAAGTACTTTTTTCACTCGTTTTGATTTTCTTTTTGAATTTTTTTTCTTTTGTTGCACATTTGAGCTAACCTATAATCACTATATCACATTGATCCCTCCTATTGCACTCTATTTTTACAAAATCTGCCATAATGTATCTACTTAACCCTCAATACATATGGCCAGACATCTATAATCATGCAGTTCAGGACCAACGGGAAAAGGATAAGTATAAATTTATATTTTGGCTCGAGTTTTGTATTAAAGTTCATTCAGAAGTGTTTTCTGGCTCAAAATAGGTACTAAGGATAAATAACAGGGTTCGCCTTTTGGTTTTGGGTGTAATTCAAACAATGCCTTAGGTCATCCCTAGGTATCTCAATATTCACAACTCTAATCAACTAAACAATCACAAATACACAATTTGTCATTCATACTAGCATGCTCGTTTCCTTGTATGCTCCATACCATTTGGTACATTCAATTGCTTTAATGCCTATTTACAATGTAATATATAAAACTTAGTAGTCTAATAATAAAAAATTTAAAATCACCTATTCTCATGTCAAATTTATTTGTAAAAACATGCAACCTATGTACATGCTCCTAACCAATCACTTGTATTTCTACAAGCTCAAGCACACAAATGACAAGAAAAATGAAAGAAAAGCATAAAAATTTAAAACAAAAAATTTCTATACTACCCCCACACTTTAGATAACACATTGTCCTCAATGTGTAGCCCCTAATGAGATAAGGAAAGAAGTTATCTGATTGATCATGATAGTTCTATAAGTTATTGGTGGATGCTTCCTCCTTTGGTTGTTTAAAGCTTTAATTGTTGCGCCTCCTTCATGCTGGGTTTTTACATAGAAAATTAAAACAAAATAAAAAACAACTAATAGTCTTCTATTAATCCTACTCCTACAAAATTAAATTAAACTCATCAAAAAATTAATACAATCTTTAAAAACAAACTTAAACAAGGTTTAATCATCCTCCTCCTCAAAATCTATTTCGTCATCTCTTTCCTCTTCACTTTCATGTGCCTCTTCCTTCTGCTTTGGTTGCGTTGGCCCAAACATGTCTTGTGTATAAATAGGTATCCTAATATTGTTCTGCCGTGCAAACTTCTAAAAAGTTGGGCTCAACTCTTGCATCCAATGTATCATCCAATTCAGTTTTGGATGACTGCTCTCTCCAACTTATTGTTGAGCAGTTGATTTTGTTTTCTTTTGAGACGAAGTTGAAGTTGTTGTTGCCTCTTGTTGGCATTTTTTCCACTCTTTTATCTAATTTGCCCGAAGTTCAACGTATTGTGTAAACAGAGTGTCACTGATGATGCTTCAGGATGACTTCATTGATTGTTTTATGGATGCCATTGGAACACCTACTTTTTGGCATAATTTCGTCACTAAATGGGGGAAGAAAACTCCCACTTTTTGGCCACTAACACATCTCTTCATATTTTGGTAAATTCATTTCCCGGTGCATATTTGTTTTTTTCTACAAAATAGCATAAAGAAAAACTACTCGAAAAGTATTGATATTAGACACATTTAAAGCAGGAACAACTCGTGTGCATGAAAATTGGATCCACATTTTAGTTTCAGGAAACATTATATCTTGATGAAAAGAGGTTGAGATATTAGTACCTAGGCAATATTTTAATTCACCCATTCCTTTAGTCAAAAAGTTTATAATTTTATTCATATCTATGTCTCGAAAGAACTCTACATTAGTTTCATTAATAAAATCTTTTTCATAGTTTGGTGCATTATAAAAGTTACAAATAATTCGAGGGGTTACTCTCATTTCTTTCCTTCACACATGTACTATTTCCCACATATGGCCTTCAACATTTCTAGACTCTTTGTCCCGTAAAAACGCATAAAATTCTTGAACAACAATGACCACAACAATGTCTTTTGGGATTGTCCAAAAACATTCCCACCTATGATATCTAACCAAAGGACTTATTTCCTTACAAAGAATCATAGACGAATCAAATCCCCTCTCTTGGATAAAGGTTTTTCCTTAAAGTTAAACAAAGTATTTTCTAACATTTAAGTTTAAAAAACTAAAGGGGTTTAGAACTATTGATGATTCTAGTTCATTAGTTCTCCAGACCTTTCTAGGAGGCATGATGTTTAACCTCACTAACTAATGAAATATCAAGCAAATAAGTTCAATAGAACATTAAAAATTGAGTTAGGAACTCTTAACCTCATATGAATTGTTAGATTCCACGTCTCGTTCGGTTATTCGTTTGTTCCTAAAGATGTTCCCGTCTTTTTCCTGCACCGAGTAAGATTGAAAGAAGAAATTTCTCAAACAAATCTAATAGAAAAAAAATTAGAGTTTTAGGGTTTAAAGGATTTAAGAGGTTTTAAAATATTAAAGGAGTTAATAGATGTTTAAATAAGGGGATAATATGTATTTAGGTTATAAAATAGGTGTTTTGAGGGTTAAATATCGGGTAAAGAGAGGTTTAAGCCGCGGGTCGGGTTAATCCTACAGAAAATTGTAGCGCTACCGCGATATAGGAGTTCCGTGTCATGACATCCCTGGCAGTTTACTGTTATTGCCATATCGGAGTTCAATATCACGACACACTCTAGATTTTTAAATTCTTGGGTATACTGGCTTTGGTGACGCGACGCACGAAGTCTGTGTCATGACATCGAAGTGATTTCCTTTATTCCGTCAAATTTTCCTTTGGTGTTGCGACATGGGGCTATCATGTTGCGACACTGGTTCTATTTTCACCCAAAATTCCAATTTCTAAAGTGTTACGGTTTTTTATAAAACATAAAATTAATAAAACTTAAAACCTAAACTAAACAGTTAATTAATTATACAATAATTTACAAAAAAAATTAAAAATCCATTCAAATAATTTAAGTTTTGTTGTTGAATTCATCCAACAATATTATTGATTCACAAATGGACGATTCTTTAGTTTTATTAGTATTAGTCCATCGTTCGTCGTACCATTCCACATTTGCTCTCTTGTCCCTTTTCCTACACTTATTTTTTTGAACTGCACACATTAAAGGAAATACGTCCCTTAACTCGGCATTATCAAAAATAGATAATTTATCACAATGCACTCCTGAACTTTTTCTACTTTTCTTGCTTAATTGGTGACCACACTTAAAAGTTTGAATCTTACCATTGATTTTCATGGTTAATTAATTTTTCTCTAAATCAATATTGGACCTAAAAGTAGCTAAGAAGGGTTTACCTAGAAAGATGAGTATTTCTCGATCTTCTTCAAAATCTAGAACTACATAGTTTGTCGAGATGATAAAGCTGTGCACTTTGACTAACACATCTTCTAGTACTTCTTTCGGATATGCTGAGGATCTTTTGGCCAACTGTAGTGTTATTTGGGTATTTTTTAGGTCCGCTAACCCGAGTTTTTCAAAAATAGATAGAGGAATTGAATTAATATTAGCTCTTAAGTCACATAGAGCTCTATTGAAATGAGTGTTCCCTATCTCTATAGAAATAATAAAACTTCCCGGGTCTTTCAATTTTTGGGTAACCTGTCTCAAGATAATAGCACTACAGGAAGTGATTATACTAACTTGTTCACCTACATTAATTTTCCTATGCCTAGGCATAATTTCCTTTAAAAACTTGGCGTACTTAGGAACTTTCTCAATTAATTCGATCAAGGGCAAGTTAACATTTAAAGTTTTGAACAAGTTTAGAAAACTTACAAACTCGTCTTCATCCAGCTTTTATTTTTCCTCTAGTGTTGAAGGGAATGGTATTTTTGCAACGACAGAATTTTTGGTTGTTTCCACCTCTGGCTTAATTGTCAGCGCAACTACTTCCTCTAGTTTTGGTTCGTTGTCAGCTTCTAGGGGTCTCTCTTGAAGATTTTTAGTATTCTCCATATTTGCCTCCTGAGTTAGGTTTTCTAGGCTATTTAATATTTTACCCGATCGGAGTGCTATTGCTTTCACGTACTCCTTCCCTTCTCTACGAGGATTATTTTCGTTATTATTAGGAATACCTATGCCAATTTGCCTTTTTATATCCCTCATCGTGCTCATCAATTGGCTTATTTGATCTTCAAGTTTAGTCAATGTTTTCGTTGAGTTGGTGCACTCAGATTATACTTGTTTTACATCTGTTCTCATTGACTGCATCTTCCCTTTGATTCTATTCAGGTATTGACCACATATAGTATGGTCATTTGGGTTGATAGTGTTTTTATTTTGGTTAGAACTACTACCCCCTCATTGGTTTCCTCCCCATCTTAAGTTCGGGTGATCTCTCCAACTAGGATTATATGTATTTGAATAGGGATTTCTACCCCTATTTTCGATATAGTTTACATCGTTGGTAGGATTATTAATATAATGAAAGAGTGGTTTGTCTCCTCCATAGATATCTGGTGCACCCTTTTCAGCCTCTATTCGGTTGATTCTGTCGAGTAATTACTGGTATCTATCATCTTCTTGGACAGCCTTCACCGTAGATAGTCTTTGGCCATATGTATCATGCATGATGCTCAGTTGGCCAGTGACAGGAATTCATTGCTATACTTTCTATTAGCTCGTACGCATCTTCGTCCGTTCTATTCATCAAGGCTCCTCCTGCTGCTCCATCTAATCTAGGTCTCGAATGCATATCCAACCCATTGTAAAAAGTTTACAATCATAACCACTCAGGTAATCTGTGATATGGGTACTTTCGAATCAACATATTGAAATACTCCCATGCTTCACAAAGGCTTTCTCCTTCTAACTGTTTGAACATCAAAATTTCCCTTATTAGTTGGACCATTTTTCTGATAGGGAAGAACTTTTGTAGGATTTTTCCTATGAATTCATCTCATGTCATGATCGATCCTAGTGCCTGCGAATCTAGTCAATAAAAGACGTTATCAATTAATGAAAAAGGGAACAACCTAAGACGAATAACACCATTAATGACCCCATTGTATTTGAAGGTATCACAAATCTGGAGGAACCATTTTAAATGCTGGCTCGGATCCTTTGTCATTGTCGCACAAAACTGTAAATTGTTCTGGATCATCTATATCATAGTTGGCTTAATCTCGAAATTGTTGGCCATGATAGCTGGCCTTGTAATGCTCCTTTGAACCATATCCAGATTTGGTAACGCATAATCTCTTAGAGTCCTCTCGTTACGTGCCATGTTTAAGTTTATGGGTAGTTGTGGTGGTAGCAGTGGATCTTCTCGAGGCTAACAACAAATTCTCTTGTGGTACGTTGCCTACAGCAGGTGGTGGTGGATCTTGCATCTGCTGCTATTGTTGTTGCTGTCGACAATTTTTACGGATTATTCTCTCTAGATCTGTGATTGGCTCTATAGGTGTTCCCCTACTACGAGTCATACGCTAAACCCAAAAAGAGAATATTAGTAGAAAGAAAGAAAAGTAAATTCATAACTATAACCTAAAAATTTCTTAATTATTCTATTAAAATGCAAAAATTAACACTAATATAGTGACGTTGCCTCCTCGACAACGACGCCAACAACTTGACCACCCCTGGACGTACCAATGTCCAAAGTAGAAATCATGCACAAAGGATGTGGAAAACGATATTCGCAAGTATATGGGCCAAGTTGTTATATAGTTACAACGAAGTAAATGAGTACTCCGAGGATCATACCCAATGGAGGCTAGCACTAAATTGATTCTAATTTTAACCTAAATAGATCTAATTAATACTTTAATTAGATTATAAGACGAAGAATTAAAAGAAATTTTTTTTTGGTTTATAATAATAAAATAAAAGGAAAATTAAATGAATGAAAAGTAAGAAATCGATTAAAGAAATATATATATCAAATCTGGGCATAGGTGATTAGCTCACTTCAGTAATCTTAATCAACTGTCGTCTCGGGTTTTCTTATTCAATCAACTAGTCAGTACCCTAGCAAAATCTTCTGATACGTTTACTGAAATACTGGGTTGGAAAGGACTACTTATCTTCCGACCTCACAGTCCAAACCGATTCAGGGTTAAGGTGCTCACAAATAGGCTATACCAATTTTGGGTCAATTCCCGCTTTGATGACTTCCTAGGGTTGTCAGGCCTAGGATTTAGGTTCTTCCTGTCCTAAACAGTTGATCCATTAAAAAATCCTTACAAAAAAGTTAATTATTCATACATTCACTCGCTAATCCCCCACAGGAGGATTAGTTCCTCATGGATCTAATAAACAATATGAACTTGAATAAAAGAATGAACATAAAGACCGATTTCAAGTATATAGTTTAGAAGAAGCCTAATTGTATTGAAATAAAGCGCATAATTCTCACAAAGTTTGAAAATAGTTTCAGAATCTGATTTCTTCCCGAAAATAAATAACAAGAATGGAAATAAAGTCTAACCCATAAAAGAAAAGAAAAACTAAAATCTAAAACTAAAGAGGAAATTATACAAAGGAAAAAGGTGTTTTTAAAATGTGTTACTTGAGCCTATTTATAAACTTAGGATGGTCGTTGTTCTTAACCCTAGGTCATTTGACGTTCCTAAGCTTACAGTTGGATTGTGCAGACCAAAACGCCCCTAGCACGTAGTAATTTCCTGTTTAGAAGTGGTGTTGTGACACACTAGGTCCTATGTCACAATATCAAGGGCAATATGTTTAGCTTTAGGGTAGCTTCAGGGGTATGTCACGACATCCTCAGGCTATGCCGCGACATCGAAGGTAGTTTTGGACTTCTTCAGTTATGCTCCCTATGTTACGACATCTAATGCTACGTATTGCAACCTAGCGACCAATATTGAGTTATTATGCTTTCTAATAGTCTCCTGCACACTCACAAAGTGTATTAGCGCACCTTTAGGCCTTTTTAGGCCCCTAAGGTCAATAAAAGACTCAAATAACAAATTTTATTACACTTAACTAAACTTTGCTGAAAAGTAATTAAAACATAACTAAAATGCTTATGTTCAAGCTCTTAAAGAGCGAAAACTAATTTAATCTACTACACTGAATTACGATAGATCAACTACCCAATCCTCCATTTGTGTCCAAATAATCTAAAAAGGCCTAAAACTTTGTTTACTAAACATAGCCTAAGTAATTTTAAAGAGAGGTTTGAGAAATTCAATTTCCTTTTTAAAATTTCATGTTTTTCAAAATTACTCATAATTTTATTTGATGTAATACACATTATCTCACTATATGATAAAAACTTCAAAGTTTATTTTTATTTATTTCTAATATATATTTTAAT
>CM025153.1:21536940-21547145 GCA_013467495.1 Gossypium gossypioides
AATAATTTTTTGTATTTTAAATGCTTTTTATAAATATTACATCTAGGATTAACCTGAACAAACATTTGTCTAAGTTTAAATTGACTTGGTTTTTTAAATAATTTTTTATTTTTTAAAATTTATTAACGTGAAAAAAATGTCACATCAACACGAGATACATATGGCATGCCATGTGTCATTGCCTACTTGCTTCCTTAATCAAATCATCTCATAATGATAGAAATAAATGGAATTTTAAACAGAAGGGTGTAACGCCCTTAAAGCCACTATGATATAAGTGATACTATATCAGGAATATGCATAGTAACTTTCTCGAGTAAATGAAATGTGATATATCAATGATAGTAGAGAAGGTTGTTGGATACTAGAAAAAGTTGAAACAAGTGATATATTGTGAAATACTCATTCAGGGTGTAGACTAAATTGTAAAGTGAAGAAAAGTGAAAGGTCAAATTGTAAAATTTAAAATATAATTAGATTAAATTGAATTAGTTAAAAAACTAAAAAACTAGAGTTACATTTTTATCAAAAGTGAGAAATGGCTCAAAAGTGAATATCAAAGATCATAAAGGGCAAAAAAATTATTACTTGAAGATCTTTTTGATAAATTTATCAAAATGTCATTAGACATGTGAATTAAATTTTAGCTATTGGATGTACTTGATGAAGTGGGAATCAATGTGGACCCTAGGGTTAAAGATAATTATATTTATAAAATTATTAAAACTTGACATGATATTAGTTATTGGATCTTGATGAAAAGTGAGATGAAACAATGATCATTTGATTGAAATTATTATATTAAACAATTTTTATTAGATAATTATTAATGGAAATATGAAGAGTTTTCATTATTAATGGAAGTATGAAATTATTATATTAAGATATTTTCTTCATATTTCATGCACCAAACGTCCAAGCAAGGGAGGAAGAAAGAAAATTTGGTTTTTATTCAATTTGGTCATTTACCATCAAATAAACAAATCTCCACCCAAAACCTTTGATTTTTAAGTAAAATTTCAAGTAAAATCATGTTATCAACAAAATCAAAAGCTTAGTTTTCATGACGAAATTCATGGGTTTGTGGATGTAAGTGAGAGAAAGTTACGAAAATTTGAGACATAAATGTTACAGGGTAAGAATTCAAGTGTTCTCTTATAGATTTTTTATTTTGTTGAAGTAAAAACAAGAGATAGTGATGCTTGATATGAGTTTTGATTATGGTCATCTTGTGTTCATGAAGAGAAAAAGAAAGACAGTGGGTTAATTGAAATAATTAATTAAGAAATGAATTAGGCTTGATGGTTAAATAGTTAGTGCACTTGTTAAAGGTCTTAGGATCAAGCCACTCTTTTCTCATTGCTTTTCCTTTTATTTTCAACAAACTAGGATGAAAACCACTCTAAAATATATATTGTTAGAAGTAAAACTTAATAAGAAATACGTCTTCGGCCTAATGGTTAACACACTAACACCCTCTTTATTGACTGAAGTTTGAACCATTCCATCCCCAAAAATCCATTTTATTTTTCGGCAATAAGGATAAATTACCATGCCGCCCCTAAGGTTTGAAAACCCTAAGTATTTAGTACCTTTTTTCCTAATTACATTTGAGTTTTTGCTTTCTTTTCCAATCCAAATAGAATTTTGCTTTCTTCTCCCTTTTCTTTTCCATCCTCTTATTTGCATTATATTTTCTTCTCATTGATAAAATTATTTTTGTTTCCCAAATCAAAATCTATTCTCGTTCAAGTCATTTTTCTTACCGGTTGTTGATCTTGCCATTGATAGCACTTGTTTCTTTTCATTAAAGGTTCAGTAAGTAAATCTGTTTTAATTAGTAGAGTCATAAATTCTGCAGTAGCATCAATCCATGTTAATATTTTAATTCAATTACTCAATCTTTCTGGTTCTTGCCAAATCTTTCGATAATCTTGATGAATCTTGAAATCAATTGTTAACTTATGTATAAATTTCGTTTGAAGGACCCGTTTTAGGTGTGTTGGACCAAAATCGAGTGTAAAGAACGTCAATTAGACTCCTGGTGAAATGTGTGTTCTTTTACAAGTGAATTGGAACAAATCGTGTCTAGGAATAAGGCCACACGGTCGTGTGGGCCACATGCTGGAAACTCAAGGCTAGTTCGAATCTCACACGGCCAAGAACCCTCCACATGGCCTGCCACATAGTCGTGTCTCCCTTGTAGGTTAATTTTTACAATTGTCACACGACCACAATTTGTTACAGGTCTGGTCACACGACTGTGTAGCCCTTCCACACAGCCTATAGCCTTTCACATGGCATGACTACACAGTCGTGTGACCCTTACTTTTCAATTTTGCCCAAAAATTTATGGTTTTGTTCATTTTAGTCCCTAAACTATTTTTAGGGTTTTATTTCTCTCAATTGAACCCCTAATAATATGAGTATTGGAATTCATGATCTAAATGATTGAATTGTTATTGTATATGCATGATATGTAAATAATATATGCCTATTGCATCTGCATTACTAAATGTATGATCAATATGCCTTATGTTACTGTTAAACCGAACACATGATAAGCATGTCTTTTGCAACTGAATTAATTTGTTACAAACATACTATTTACTACTGTATTGATCTATTATAAGGATATTAATTGCTAACGTGTTTATTTGTTATAAGCACATTAATTGCGTCTGTATTGATCTATTATAAGCATTTTAATTACTATCATATTGATCTGTTATATGCATATTAATTGGTACCGTATTGATCTGTTATAAGCATGTCAAATTGCATTGCATGGAGTGGGAGGATATGTACGAATGAAGCATTAGCAATTTATCTGCAAATTTGCTAGGAAAACCACAACCATCGGTAGTCTATCTACAAATTTGTTATGTATCCACAACGAGAGGAAGATTCTATCTTCGAGATTTTACTGTGTATCCATAGCCAAAGGCAGATTTTATCTGCGAGATTGTGTTGTTCATCTACAGCCAATTACAAATTTTATCTTCGATATTTTGCTATGTATCCACAACCATGTGGCAGTTCTCATCTACAAATTCTATTGTGTGTCCATAGCCATTGACAGTTTATCTGCAAACCATTGGTGGCTAAACCAGCACCCGGTGTGTAGACTGTTGGAGTTCAGGGGAACTTCCATTGTATTTTGTAGTGAAGTTGAGTAGGATTTTTCATTGATATACTAAAATTGCATTGTCATTCATAAACGCGTGCATACTGTAACAACCCGTTTCTCAATGGTTTGGAAATAGTGGTTTTGGGGCCACAAATCTGACGAGTGAGTCCGTAAATATTATTTAATATTTATGAGTTAAATATTGTATTATATTTTATTTTGATATGGTAAATTATGTTATTTGAATGAATAACTAAGTTTAAGTGGTGTGTCCCTAAAGTCAAATGGGTTTAGAAAATGAGGTATTAGGACTTCGTTTCTACAAACCGAGCCTGTAATTTTTTTTACATATCTACAGAGCGTTATTAGGATAATATTAAAATTTGGTTAAGAAATTTTAATGTTTAAATAGTTAATTGAGTGAAAAGGGTTAAACTATAAAAGATGCAAAAGTTAAATTCTATATGTTAAAGGAGTCACATGGCTATGAAATTTTAAATTAAAGGATTTAGTAGGTAATTATACCATGTATATTGATAGTGGACAATGATTGGCATGGTTTTTGTCATTTTTAAGGTTATTATTATAAGGGTAAAATGGTAATTAATTAATAAATTAAGTTAAAATAAAGATAAAAAGAATGTCATCTTCTCCAAGTAATGTGAACAGCTGAATTTCCATGGATAAGGAACCAAAGCATTCGGCCATGCTTGATTCCTCATGCATGGTGAGTAATTTTTACCCCATTTTTAATAATTTTTTTTGAGCTCGTATTAATTTAATCTAGCTAACTCGGAGGTCAAATTGCAAAATTGTTAAATGTTATAAATTGTGTCGTGGATGAATTTAATATGTTTTTGAAGTTTTATGGTAGATTGTTGAGTTTGGTTGTTAAATGGATATATTTTGTTAAGTATTTTTTTTTATGATTTTAAGGTTTAGGGACTTATTTATTAAAATGGTATAATTCAAGGAAAATATTGTAAATTTTTTATAAATAAGGGTTGTTATAAGGTTGGGTAAAAATCGGCTAGCATGATTTATGGTTAACAATGGTGAAATTGTAAGTTTCAGATTTATGGACTAAATTGCATAACAAGTAAATTTTAAGGGCAATTTCATTAATTTTTGTTATTTACGGTTATAAGTTAAATTGATTATTTTAAATGCTGAAATGAGGTTAATTGAATTAAAATATTTATCTAGATCAAGAAACAACTCGAACGGACACAAATCGCGAAAAAGTCAAAGTAGCGGAATAATTGTTTGATTGTATTAGAAGTTGTTATGAGTTCAGGTAAGTTTGTTTATTGAATCGTTCATTAATGGTAAAATTGTTAATTGATATTGAATAATTAAGGTAAGTGGATTTTGGATTGATTATTATGTATTACATGGTTAATTGAATTTAATGATTGCAGTGAGTTAGTGATGAATTTAAGAACATGTAAATTTCATGAATGGTTATATGAGATATTATATTGAAAAGGGAATTAAAGTTAAGTATGGAAAATGTGAATTTTATGGAAAAATACTGAAATGCTAATTTGAAAATAAAAGTCACATATAAGGATATTAAAAGAGACCTGTTTGAACCTTGTGAGCACTTAGGATACAATTGACATGTCATTAGGGGTTATATGTTTCGGGTGTTAGTCCTGGATGTCCTACCGATGGTTGAGGTCCTGCATTTGTTGTGGATTCTCTACAGCTCATGTGAGCAGTATCTTGTAGCTAACATCTCGACCCACAGCTCGTGTAAGCATTATTGAAAAGATTATGGTTATACAGAAGGGTGTTCCCAAGTATCCGATGTTATTCTATACGGCTCAACGGGTAAGTAAAGGTTAATGGAAAAACATGTATAAAAACTTAATGTTATTAATGTTCATATGAAGTGGAAAGATGGATATGCACATATGAAATGTAAAGGATGAGAATTTATCATGTGATAAATGAAATATGCATGGAATTCATTTATTAATTGATGTTATGTTTCATAGATGCTATGTTACTCATTATCTACTAACAATGTGGATTCAAAAGAGAAGAATGTGTAATGGATGATATGTAAAGCCTAAATGCTTATTACATATATGCCATGATTTACTTGAAACTTATATGTAATGATATACTTACTAACCTTATGAGGTGGTGTGTATAGGAATGGAAGATTGGCATATGACATGATGAAAGTATGTTGGTTGTTTAATTTAATATGTTCGGTATTTCCTTTATACGAGCTTACTAAGCACTAGTTACTTGTATAGTTGTTTTCTTTGTCTGTAGATCATCGAAAAGCTCAATTGGTTGGAATCTGATCGGAGCATCGTCACACTATCCATTTGCCATATTGGTAGTTTTGGTTGTTTCAAATAATGGTTATAAATGGCATGTAATAGGGTTAAAGAAGTTATTTTAGTGATTTGGCTTGTTTAAGTTGTGCTAAGCTTGTTGTGGTTAATGATGTTAAAAGATGGCATGTGAATAATAGGTACAAGTATGAGTGGATGAACCTTATGCATGCTCCATGGATAGTAGGTATTATATGGTATAATGGCATGTCTTCGAATGGCTATTGAGCATGATTGACATAGGTTTAAACTAGAATTTTAAGATTTTGAATGAGTTTAAGATCATGTGTGTGAAACGTGGTGCCTTTAAATGGCACATCGGTTAGGTATATGTTAAATGGTTCTTGACATGTTTTGGGTGATTTTGAATGTGATTTAAGCATGTGAAACTAGTTATGGATGGTATTGCTGAATGGGTAAGAAATGATGTTTGAAATGGCTTGTTTTATAGGCAATTTGTGCTGCACACGGCCTGGGACACAGGTTGTCACATGGTCATGTGCCACACACGGTTACCTCACATTGTCGTGTGTCATTTATATTTTAGATACAGGTTTTACACGGTCTGAGACACGGCCTATGACATGGTCATGCCTCCCAAAACAAACTCGAACATGGTCTGGCACATAGACTGTGACATGGTTGAGTGACCCAACTTTGAAGATACACATGGGCTAGTACACGACCGTGTATCCCTACTTCGAATGTTTACACAATCTGGGCTATGTTACATAGCCTGCGACATGGCCGTGTGACCCAACTTCGAATATATACACGAGCTGGGACACAGCCATGTGCCCCTACTTCGAATGTTCACACGGCCTGGAAACATGGCTGTGTGACCCTTGTTTCACAATTTTTTCATATTTTGCTTGAAATTTCTGATTTGCTTCGAATAAGTCCCTGATTGTTTCCAAACTATTTTTAGGACCAATTAAGCTCGATTTAAGGCCCATAAAAGTATTTTTATTATATTTAAATTACGCTATGGAATATAAATATGTGAAATGCATGTTGATTTATGTTTCAATGTTTAATGTTCTGTTGTGCACTATAATGCTCTGTAACCCTGATTCGGCGTCGAAGATGGGTTAGGGGTGTTACATAAACATAAACTATGAATTCTAAAATATTACATTGATGGTTGATTCATAAAACGGATACATTAGATTGATAAAGGACTGTGTTCATTCTATGTGTTGTTATATAGTATGTCTTATCGACTATTTGCATTGATTATCTTGTGATTGAACTCACACTGAGCTTCATAGCTCACTCCCTTTTTATTTCCACCTCTATAGATAACCCACCAGGTTAGGACACGGGCAAGACATCTGGAGGGTCTCGGCTCAGTTTTATGTTTATTAAAATATTTTAGATTTATTATTTGATTTTTTATTTAGATACTGTATTATTTTAATTTCAATTTGTGGTAGGGGACTTAGGATTTGGGTTTAAATAGCATGCATGACATTTAATTTAATCTAATGTTGAAATATGGTTTTTTAATTCTTTATGCATAAAATCTGATTTTTTATTAAATTAAAACTAAGATGAATATCACTTTTTCTCTACTAAGTTTTTAAAAGTAGAAAATTTACTAAGTTTTTTTTAAAAGTAGTCATTATTACATAGGAAAGTTAAACTAAATCGATTTTTTGATTACTTGTGAACTTTTCTGAAAATAAACTAAGTTTTCTATTATAATAGAAAAATGTTTAATATGACTATTTTATAAACTCCGGTAAATCTGCTAGGATGTTTTGGTGGACGATGTAATCTCCCGAATTTGGGCTTAACGTCTAGGGTCTAGGCCAGGTTGGGGAGGTTATAGTGACAAAGGAAGAAAAGTGAAGCAAAGGAAGTGAAATGTAGCCAAAAATAGGTAAGTACTCTTATGGATTCTATTTACTTTTCTAATGATTACATTAAAATATGTGATCAATTAGGTGTAGTGAATGTGAATTTAATTAAAAATAATATTACTGTAAAAATAATAATGAGAATGAAATGGTGTAAGCATAAGGATTAAGTGAGTAAATTGATATATTAATTGACTTGAGAAGTGAAATCGTAAGTAAATTTAATGTGTATATAATATATTAGAAAGCGGGACTAAATTTAATATTATTCAAAAGTGTAGTGAAATTTTTAAATAAGTAATCTTAAAATAGAAATTTACTATGTGATAAGTGAATTAAATAATAAAAAAAGAAATTAGTGAATTGAAATATAGTAAGTGATATTAAACAAGGAATAAGTGTTAACGCAAGTGATCATGAGTGAATTCAATGAATAAAATATAAAGTGTATAAGTTGTGAAAGTTGATAAGTGAATAAAATAGTGAAAGTGATAAGCAGTATGTGGAGTTAGTGAAATAATATTTCTTGATTAGATTAAGTGATAAATTATGTGAATTATTTGTGTGAAAGTGTGTGATATAGTCATAAGTGCTATATGAAAGTGTATATTTGAATGTGAATCTTAATTGTGATAGAATTAGAAAGAAGTAATCACAAGAGAATAAAATAGTGTGAAGCCCTACTAAACAAAGTAGAACTAGTAGGATATAATTGGCATGTCATAGGAATGCCATAGTGCGCTTCAGTGTGATTGGCACTTCAGGGATTAAGTGTGATCTACACTTCAATGCATAAGTGTGATTAGCACTCAGTGCTCTAGTGTGATTCCGCATATTCTTGATTCTCCATTGTTTACTAACGGCTAAGTGAAGTAAGCAAAGAGTTTATACTTAAGGTATGTTACTTTAACTAAACATTTGATACATCAATAATGAAGTGATTAAGATAAGATATAAAAGGAATTAGTGTATTTAAATGAAATTTATATTCATTACTAAGATAATTATAGAATTCATATGAGTACTTACTAAGCTTCTAGGAGCTTAACGCGTTGCTTCCAAATGTGTAGATTGGAGAAAGAGATCAAGTGGAAAGAGTTTGAGCATGGCTTTTCGAATCACATCTCGTCAACAAAACAAGGTTTGTGAAGTATAAATTTAAATTATGGACATTAGTGTGGCATGTACATAGGTACTCTTTGGATTGAAAGTATTAAATAGATAGTGCATTGGCTAAAACTTGTATAGTGATTAACTGGAAATTTTTTATCTTTTGTGGCACATTAATTGGAGATTGAACATAGATGAATAATATAATGTTTTTTTTATGAAAATTTGGAGTATTTTAACAACAACAAAAAAAAGTAATAGTATTAACAATTGGACTTGAATTTTGAAATCTAAAAAGTAGAATGACTAAATTCTTGAAACTACAAGTACAGAAAGTAAATTCTTAATTTTCAAAAAGTCTAGGGACTATAGGCATATTTTAAAATAAAATAAGATATCACGATGTAATTGAGTGAAAAATAATATTTATGTAAATTAAGGGATAAACATTAAAACTATACGTGAACTTTGATCCAATGTGCAATGCCATACATGCACTTTGATTTTATGGGATTTTATACATGAAGTTTTGATTTAATTTAATTTTTACAGTTCATTTCAATTGAATCAAAATCAAACTTTCATGTATACATATGAACCATAATTTAAGTTTCATGTGTATAATTATACCAAATCAAAGTTCATGTCTCAAATTGCACATTGGACCAAAGTTCATGTATAAATTTTATATTTATCCCTATAAATTCATAATTTTATCACACATGTATGCGTGTGGAAACCACCTATTTAGAACATAGGTGTGTGCTTGAAAATAACATCCAATAAATAATTAAACATATTGCTTGAAACTTTTAATAATGACACTAGTAGTTCTACTATACATGTACGTGTGTGGAAACCACGTATTTGGAAAATAAGTGCGCGTTTAAAAATAAAATCTAATAAAATGTGTGGTTTGAAACTAATAATAACAATAACACATATGTAAGTTGTACAAAATTAGAATAAAATAAATTACTTTAAATTGTGAGTAAAAATAAATTTCAATAGGTCAATATATATTATTAAAAATATTAAATCAACTCTAATTGCTTTCTAGCTTATAATGTCAATTTTCTATAGCACGTTAAAAAGTCATCATGTTAGGTAACATTATTTAAGATGTTATCAAAATGCCAAAATGTTATCATATTGGTGAAAGAAAATTTTAACATTAAAATAGTTATAAAAGATTCATTTAACAAATGAATCATAAGTAGAGTGGTAATTTAATTTTTTTTTTTAAACTTTCATCAATCTTGAGTTGGTATCGAGTTGACTTACACTAACTCAATCAACAACATCATCAATAAGAAAATTGTACACCCTTTATGCGAGCGAAAACTAACAAAAATTAGAGTAAATATACATTTTTGTACTTAAACTTCGCTTCAAGGTTCAAATTGGTACCTAAGGTTTTTTTTTATCCAATTAGGTACTTGAACTTGGCTTTAAGGTTCAATCTAGTACCTAAAGTTTATTTTGGTCCAATTAGGTACTTGAACTTAGCTTCTTAGTTCAAATTGGTATATAAACTTGGCTTTTTTTGTCCTATTTAGTACTTGCAGTAAATGACTTATTTAAACCAATTTGAACTATGAAGCCAAGTTCAGGTACCTAATTTGACAAAAAATAGTTTAGATACAAATTGAACCTTGAGGCCAATTATAGGTACCTACTTGGACCAAAAAAAAAACTTAGATGCCAATTTGAACCTTGGAGCAAAGTTTAGGCACCAAAATGTATAAA
>CM025153.1:21556279-21566308 GCA_013467495.1 Gossypium gossypioides
TTTATAATTTATAAAATGAATGTTTATATTTCTATTATTATTTATTTACATTTATTAATTTCTTCCTTATTTTTTATGATCATTTCCTAATTTTTTTTGAATTTTTTAAATTTAAAATGGTTGAACAGGAAACCGATGGCCTGACTGGTGTGACCACTGGTCTGGTTCTTAAAAACATTGATTACCTCTCTGCCTTTGGCCTTTCTCATGTATATCAAAAAAGAAGTTCGTCTTTGACTGCTGTTTTTGGTCATCCTGCTGCTTACTTGTAGAAGCGGCATTAGAATTTGCTAGTATAATTTTCACCAGTTTTTGGTATATTATTGAATTAGCTAATAAATAACCTACAGATAGTTTATGAGTCTTATCCATCCAACTTGATCGAAAATACTTGGCATTGCTCATGTTACATTAGACTTAATTCTCAGGGAAGAATTGGAAACAGTTGAAGCCTTTGCTTCAGGATTATGTGTTGATGGTTGGATATGCTGCAAGTTCCAGATGTTGAACCGACCTTTAGCTCCAGTACTTGTTTTCATATTCAAGAGATGAATCAGCGGATTGATTCCAAAATGTAGCATTATTTGTACTTTCATGGTATACTAAAAATTCCTGGAAAGTTTGTTTACTTGTATAAAAATTCATTTATGAATACAGGCTGCCATTAACTAGCTTGAGAATATAATCTTAGAGAAACTAGAAACAGCTTTGTACTTGTTTTCTGTGCTTTTTCTTCTTGTTGGTTGGTTTCGGGGTTTTTTTGTCAATGAAAAGGATAGTGAACTCAAGGCCAGAGCTTAGCTCAGCTGGTTAAGTAGGGTAGACATTCAAAGCATGTTTAAATAAAAGATACCTTTGACTACATCATTTAAATTTCAACTATATTGACATTTTTCATAAACTATCGTTTCATGATCTAGTGTTTTGTTTTGGGTACGGATCTTAGCATGGGGATAAAAGAAAGATTGCAGAGGTTGGATTTCAAAGTTCAGATGTATTAAATATTACTTCGAAGGTGGTTGTATGAACCAAGTATTTGTTTGTATATCAAGTATTAGCAATCTCAACTTGGAATACTTCAGGTATGGACTCATTTCCTGTGATTATCTTGGCTTTTTCTTAAAAGGGAAAAAGAAAATAATTCTGGTATTGATAAGAAATTTATCATCTTCTACCTTCCTTGGGAATGAGATGAGCCTTTTCGATTTGCTATAACTCCATTAAAAATATAAACTTAAGCAGGAAAAATAATGAGAAGGCAAATATATATGCTGTCTTCAACTCCATTAAAAACATAGACTTAGGCAGGAAAAAGAATGAGAAGGCAAATTGCAAGGAGGACATGCAAATATATTCCAACATCTCCACAGCTTCAACAAAAACCTTACAATTACATGGGACATAACTGCTTTGTTCCAATCCCCAAATCATTCTTCCATCTTTCACAGCACTTATACCTCCTCTCAATTGGCCGGTAACGTATTGTTCAAATTCATTTTTTTCCTTTTAAGTTTGTATCTTACATGCATCTATATGATGATATAACTACAATCCTACGTATATATCCAAATCAGCTGGCCAAGTGTCATGGTATGTATCTTGATGTTTTACCGGCTTTTAATTTATTAAACTACTCTCTTACCAGTCCAATAAATTTCCAACTATATAAGATACATACCAGATGGATTGAACAAACAACTAACGATTCTTTGAATCAATCTAACCCCAAGTATCCCGATTCTATCGGTTCGATTCTATCGGTTCGGTCCAACTTTTTTCTGCCAATCGTAGATAATGACGCATCCTGCAATCAAGACATGCCGATGGTCCCGAGGGGAACAACGCCAAGCCAGCATTGAATCAAATAACCCTGGTATGAAATTGCAAAGAAATTTGTGCACTTGCTTATTTATTCCAACTTTTAATCAATTCGACACTGCCTCAATCATCATCACCCTTCATTTTCTACAGTTTTTTTGCTGCCAAACAAGTGACAATCCTTGTTGCCATCTCATGTGAAACAGCAGACATGTTTCAAAAACACCATAATACACTTCAGAATTCAACGGTTTTGTTGTCAAACACAGTTTCTGAAAATGTGTAGCGTCACCACATACAGGTCCATATTGGAACGCAAAAACTGATGAATGACACCTGAGGCTTTTCTAGATACAAACCCTTCATGTCCCCATATCTGAGGACTGAAACTGGTCGATTGCAAGCTTGACTCTTCGGAACTTTTTGACAGCTTTGCATTAAGATTTAAGATGAAGTGTCAACAGGTGTGTCAGATTCCGCACCCCATTCAGTCCAAGATCCATCATATACCGGAACATCAGTCTTCCCAAGTCGATGGAGGCCCTGGAAAGCATTAGCATAAAATAACTGTTTTAGTATACTATTCTATATTTTTTAACTTTTCCAAGCAGTAAGTAATCAAATGCATAGAACTTTGTTCCACACTATATTTTTCACCCTTCCAGAGATTTACAGGAACGTGGATAAATGTCAAGCCTAAAGATAGAGATAGAACAATTATATTTGGTGAAGGAAAGTACCAATGCCAGAATACAAGCAGTTACACCAGTGCCACAAGAAGTTACAACAGGGCGTTCCAATGAGATGCCTGCAGAAGAATACATTATTAGGCGTCATAATTTTGCAAGGACAATAAGAAAATGTCAAAATTAACAACAAACTGTTATATAAAGCATGAAACATAAGCCTCTTTATAAGCTTAGAAGAAAGATGACTCCTAAAGAAACAAAACATGATCATTATTCAGTATATTAGTGGCATCATAAACATAAAAACCATACTGAAGGATTGATTTAACTATCAAGTATGTCCAAGTTCCCCCCACTAAATTAAATGTGACAAGAACTTAGTGCCTAAATTTCCTATAAGAAATCAGTGAAGGTACATGGTCAAATGAGCAGTTTTGTATTGCACAATCAAGGAAACTTGCAGCCTCCTACAAATCAAGTAAATTTTTACCTCATGTGACTGCAAACCTCAATAAATACTCACCGTTATCTATCAGATTGATAAATCCCTACTCCCCTAAACTAGTGTGCATATAATAGAGTGAATCTGAAGATTTAACAAAGATGATGATAGGTGAAGTGGTATGGACTTCATATATGAAAAGCAAATATCAGATGGCTCACTACATACCTGCTGAACTTGGAAAGAATAAAAAGAAAAGGGTGAAAGGAACAATGACAAAAAGGAAAATAAATAGTAATCACCCTCTTCATTAAATCGTTTCTTGAGCTCGTCAGCAGGTAGAAGAGTCTGTGAAGCATCTAACATCTGCAAAGAAATGATAAATTGATGAATTAATAATCTATCATAGAAAAAATCCAGAAATTACATCAAACATAAGGTGTTTTTTTATTTTTTCGGTAAAGAAAACACACAACTCAAGAGAATCGCAGTGTGTTTAACAGCATATCAAAAGCAGATACATCCTCTTGAATAAAGAATGAATGCTAATAGGTCATACTCTGATCACACTATCTAAATCTGCCACTCAACTTTGTTCTATGCACCTGACAATTTTGAATTACCAATCAACAATTTCATGCAGCACACAAAAGAAAGAGGTATGTAGAGGCCCCCTTGCATTATCTACCAACCTTCTCTCTCAGACAAATTAAAAAGGTCTAGATTAGGATTTAAGAAATTTACATATGCTTCACCTGTTCATAGCAAGCAAGTAAAAAAATGAAAAACTTTCTCTCTTACCTGTGGAAAAGGAATACACTTGCTGCCAGGTACATGGCCACTTCGAATTCCTTTACGAGGTTCTGGTGCAGCACCATCAAATCTGTTTGAAACCCAAACAGGAAAACACAAATTAAAGGAAATAACAATAACGATAATAATGCACAACCTACTGTAACAATAGAATAATAGGCTGCCAAGAATCAGCACTTTAGCCCACATAGAGATTGCTTTACTCCAAATTTGCACCTATTTTCTATTCTCACTAAATGCATCATATTACTCAAGCAGCAAACGTTTTAGTCAAGTTTCCTACAATTATTGACCTCATCTCTTACTGAAAGCTTGCTCAACTGAACTAATGAAAATGTTTTTCCTGATACCAACAGTCAGACGCAAAGGCCAGAGAGAACATCAAGAACCTCGTGATTCCAAATCAACATCAAAGATTATGGGACATGCAAATCTACTTAAGATAAGTCACAGTGATGAGAGAAACAAGCCCAAACATAAATTTGATTGCAAAACAGATCATAAGAGAAACCAAATAAAGCAAAGATGCCAATTATACGATGAAAAGGCAGGTTTTTTTATTTCTAAGCATAGAGCCCAATCTTTTTAAGGAAAAAAATGTATGAAAGTCCTCCAGGAGAACAAGTACAGGATAAGTTAAAGGTTCAAGCTTCAACCATCCAAATTAACCAAAAGAAACAGAATAATAACAGAACAAATAAAAATGCTCAAGGGTAGAAGAAAATAATGTTACACTACAGCAACATGAACAGAAGAAAATCAAAGGTAACATTATTGAAGTAATTGAGCAGGCTAAAGATAACCTGTCTGAAAGATGGGTGTAGCTGAAATGAAAATGTTAAGATTGATGGGATCATGAAATGGATCATGCTGGCAACTACTACCACCAAGATAGGCAAACCAATAATATCCATTTCACTAGGATCTAGTTTAATCATAGTTCTTGCTGAGCTTAGACAGATTCCTATACCATTAAAGCTGTTCATGCATCTTACTAGTGGCAAAAGAGATTTGGGTTTACTGTGGTATACATTACAAATAATCAACATTAGCCTTTACAATTTAAGCATAATATACTTCATGGACTAAAAAAAAGTACAAGAACAAACCCATTCGTTATGTCACATGCACCTTACATTAATTATTGTGAAAATAGCATTCATTTAGGTCCAAAATTCGGTTTTATTTAAAACTATATTTGTTGCATTTCCATGGCACTAACATGTTAAGACATGCTGGTTTATGTCCATTGTCAACAACACAAGGACAAGAATTGAGGTACAAGAGCTGAAGACTAAGGGAAGCAAAAATGATTGATGCCTAGAACTGCTAAAGTTTACCATATTAAATTCTAATATTCACATGAAGATTAAGTAATCATAGTCAAAAACAATCAACCAAGTTCACCACAGTACCTGGGCTTGGAACGGGCATCTATATGTTGGTGAGTCTTTTCCTCAATGTTTCTTCTAACCTGAAAATGAAACACAAGAAAGTATTACCTAACATGTTCCAGTAATGTATCAAACAATAGGGAGTTCGAATTAACTGATGAACAGACTAACAGCAATGTTTATAAAGAGAACCTATTTTGCAGATTTCAATAATGGACAAGGCATAAGCCCCAACAGAGTACTTTCAAGTGTTTGCGTGAATTGTCTCGTATGTGGACTGTTAATTTTAACCAGGTATGCTCTAATGTTTTCACAATATTGCTCATGCAGATATGTTGGGTAAAACAAAGAGGGCAGCATACAAGATCACCAAAAATAGACACACGACATATGCCACCTTTTACATGTAAAGAAAATATTGTAGGTTGTTATACATTGCATTCCAAGGATCTTTTTTCTTCAGTGTATTTCAAAATGACACAAAGATATCAAGCCCAAGTAGATATAAGCAATACACTAGACATCTAATTAATACAGATCAATGAGTATACAGGATTTACAGCTTTATATGTAAACTATAAGTTTTGAATCTAATAAGACATAAAACACACTGTTCCTCTATGCCACCCATAAAATAAAATTTTTTACAATTCTTCATTCATAAAATTCAGGTTGAAGCTTTCTCCAGGTTTTTTGTTTCCATACCATAATAAATTATGGTGTGATGTCCATGAATCTGAATAAATGTTCAGATCAGTGAATCATATCATAATAATCATGCTTCATGGATCTAGCAATGTAACAACAATATAAATCAGTTATGAAGGTTCATCAACTAAAATTTCAATCATGGATCATATCATAATAATCATGCATCATGGATCAAAGGTCAGAAGAGTATTAGTATAAATCAGGGTTGAAGGTTCATCAACTAAAATTCCAATCATTACCAGACATCATTTCAGTAGTTGAAAAAAACTAAGATAGCAAAACCATAATTTTATATGAATTATATTAGTTTAGCAGTTCAACCTGATCAAGTGTCCAGACAAGATGCGGCTGAAATTTTGTCTGAAATGTGAGTGGTCCAGCCTGCAAAACAAAGATGCATGCACCAAAAACTATTTTGAGTATAATATTGTAAACATGGGAGAGTAGAATGTTGTGTAATCTTATTTAGATAACAATGTCCAACCCAGCAACTGAAGCCTTTCATAGTATTTCCGTGCATGCTTCTTTCAGGAGGCATCATTTGAACTCAATAACAATATTTCACAACTCTAAGACAATACATATTATGGCACAGGAAATCTGCCCCCATCCAATCAATAATTCCAAGAATTGAATATAAGGAGATATAGAGAATCAAACATCTAATTCTAAAGAATGCTTACAGTTTGTCCCTGATAGACTTTCTCTATTGCCTCACTAGCAGCACTGGCTTTCAAAATAGCATCACTAGAAGCACTAGATTCAACATCATAACCTGAAGCACGCCACCTTGGGAGGCCTCCATCTAACACCCAGACTCTGTCATGCCCAAAGATTCGGAACATCCTTTCAATTATCAAAGGAATAATATCTGTTAGATTTAGAATCAGGATAATTACGATAAAATATTTCAGTAAAGGTTGAGAAGAGATCTTATTATTAAACATGCTACTCACCACCAGACACGTGCTGCACTAAAAATTCCCTTCCCATCATAAACAACCAGCCCATCTTTATTATGGATGCCAAGAGCAGACACAGCAGCCGCAAAACCTTCCTCGGATGGCAGCATATGCGGCAACTGATATAAGAGATTTCAACCAGAGATGTCAAATAGGATAAGCAAACTAGTGTATATGTTATTGAAAGGCTCACTTATCTCGTACGTCTCCAATATTCATACATCATGTAACAAACTAACATTAAAATTTTATTGAATCGCATTACTAAGAATACTGAAGAAATATATATACAAAGTTATAAAGTTGATTCTGGAATTGCCAAAGCAACTTGATGGAGAACTCTGTTTAGGACTTTTAATTTATAAGGATTGTTAGGAATCAAGTTTCTTATTGGAATGTTTCATTTTATAAGGGTTTTGGGTTTTTTTTCTAAACACTAGGATAATTTAACAGCAATTAGGGTTTTTGATATTGAATATTGAGTCTCTGTGATCTTGATATTTTCCCTCAATTGGTTGTCTTATTTTCGTCCTAAGTTCTTTTATTTCTTTCCCATTTTCTCTGTTCCGCCAGAATTGTTCTTACTATTTAATTTACCTTAAACTTCAGATTGTCCACTCTCCTTATTTTGCCTACATCAGACCTTTTTAATGGTGTAACTAAATTGCCTAATGCAGGCCAAACACCTAGAAAAAGAAATTTTATTCAAATCTTCCTCCAACAAGCCACAACTTGACTGAAAAATCATGGTACCATAAAAGAAACAAAACCTCTATTTCTACTACCTATCTCAAAGAACAATATAGACGGATCAAAAATTAGCAGTCAAAAGAAAAGAACATCATTGCTGCTAGTAAATCCCAGAGAGGATAGTAGTGAGATATCAAGAGGAAAAGAAACGGTGAGGCAAAGGTTGTTATGGAATGGAGCATCATTTTGCTATACCTCAATGGTCTAGCAGCCAGAGAATCCAAGAGATCAAAAAGAGAGACTAATCAATTAATAAAAGAACCTCACCTTTGTAGTTTGATCAGATATTCCATCAACATCGAAGAAAAGAGCACCAGGAATGTGAGCAACCTGCTATGGTGAAAGAAATCAAACAGAAATGCATTTAAAATTGAAAATATGGGAATTAAAAGAAAGAGAGGAAGCTGAGTAGCAGATCTCAGTTTAGATTAGATAAGAACTAGAATTTCAATATTCACAACCATTTAACTATATTGGCAGTTAACACCAAAATAGATTGTAGAAAAGACAATAATCAGCACCTGATACTCTTGAATTGGATTCCTCTGCTCATCTGGCATGTACCATGATGCATCCAATACCTGAGAAATAATAAAAATATGATCGACAATAAACAAAGAAGCATAAAGTATTTTCATAATTATTTCCAAAGACAGTGTACGCTAATAAATTATTCATAGGTTCTATGCAAAGTAAAAATGCATAACAAAAAATAAAGAATGTTTTCACAATGATAACTTATTCTCAGAAAATTTGTTAGATTCCAAAAGTTCTTTTTTCTTGGAGGGTGGAGGGGGGAGGGGGTTGTTTCTACAAGAAACTGTCGTAAAATGATCCCCCATCTCAGAGGGGAACAATGTTTTTGTTAAAACCAAAATTTACCTATAACTCTTTTTTCCTGCCCGAGAAGATACATATTTGAGGACAAATAAAGAAACCAAAAGATGTCCATGCATGGAAACCTGGTTGATGGATTGTTAGCTTTTAGGAGTTGTTGTAGTCTTAAATAATTACTGTGATTGGTAACTGAAGGTAGGGCTTGAAATTTGGCAGTTATTTTAACCTGAACTTAGTTACAGTTTGATAGATTATTCTTATTAAGTTTAAGACACTGATTTATAGCTGATTGTAACACTGAAACAGCGGCAGGAGAAGGATAATAAGGAGATAACCCTAGGATCAACATCTAGATTTCCCTAGGAGACACAAAATTGCAAGAGCCATACTACATAAATTTTAATTTGATAATAATCTCATAACCTCATAGAAATTGAGAGGTGATGCCCATGAACATGCTAAGTTAGTTCCGTGCAAAACCTTAACTATAAAATTAATAATATTGCATGTATGCCTTTCTATTCTCAGAGAATAAAGCGGAGAATACCAAAAGTGGCGAATGCATATGATGTCATATTGTCATTCATGACAACCACACTTGCAAACTAAATAAGTTCAAAACAATTTCATAAAAAAACAATGCTTAAATTTTAAAAGGGTCACTGGTCCACGTATAAATATAAGTACCTTCAAATCAGGCTCCCTTAAATTAGCATGAAGCCAATCAACAGAAACAACCGGATCATTGGTGGAAAGAGATTGTGTCGAAAAATTACTTCTTGTCTCAATTGCTGCAGAAGCCATTAAACGAGAAGGCTGACCAGAGGCCTTATATGTGGTATGGTAAGACTCAGCCTTTACACGGAACTCTCTCTTCTGCAAGTAACATAAAAGTACAGCGTAAGAACTGAGCCATGTGACCATAAAAACTATTACGAGATGAATCAGTGTGTTCGAAGTTAATGTCTTCACCGGAGCCAGAGGTACTCAATGACGGAGTAGTATCAAAATACCACAGAGCAACATGCCCATGTTAGTGAATTATTCAGAGTAGCCAAATTTCAAGTCAAAAAGAAAAGTACCCATCAGAGCATTATATACTTTTAATGCATTATTTTGGTTACAGAAAACATAAACATAACTAGAAATTAAAAATAAAAATAAAAGGCAAACACCCAGAATAGATAACAATCTTAATCTTCTGCATATGCATTCCTTAAGTAAGAACAGTAAAATAAAAAATACATTTTTACTAAAGAAAAGATGAAAATCTCCAAAGCAATAGTCAAAGCCCTATACAAAACTTGGGTGAAGATATAAAATTGAAAAAAAAAATCAGAACTCAAACCCATTATACAAGTGATAGAATAATCACATGCAAGACAAAAGAAAAGGACTCGCTTTTCAGATTTCCAGAAAGCAAAACCCATTAGAACAATCAGAAAAAACCCAAAATAATATTTTTGAAAAGAAAGAGAGGTTGTCACTTACATTGAAAAGATTAGAGAAAATCAAGGGGTTGTGAGGGAGAGACGAGGAGAATCGAATCAAGCGGTGACCCAAAAGAGTTTTAGAGAGAAGGGATGATGCCATTTATGCACAAAACATAAAAA
>CM025153.1:21670064-21686537 GCA_013467495.1 Gossypium gossypioides
TTAAATAATTCCATTAATTAAGCCATTGAAAAGGTATTGAAAGTTTTAAAAAGTTTGTATTAATTAAATTGCATGGAAACCATTAATGAAAGTAATGGTTTTTTTAACGTTTAAATGGTTTATTGCATGGAAACCATATACAACTTTTTACCATTTAAATGATTTTTTTATATTAAAAATGTTATACATCAGTGATCACCAACCCAAGTCCTTAACAGGATCTAGATCACCAGCCCACGACCCACATAGGTCCCACCAGAAGATTGGGTGCAAGACGAATCGTGAGAGGACAACAAGGTGAGTTTGGATGTACCCAAGGAGCTCACAAAAAGGACAAGCTCACGGATCCATCTCACCACAGTCTCAATTCGCAAATACCCAATGAGTGCGCAGTCACCAAGACACATGTCCAACAAGTACGGAGCTCAATCAATACATCAGTCCCTGGAACAGAAAGGACCGCGTGCTCCGTAGACACGTGTCCAGTAGGCCTAGAGTCCGTAGTGAATGTCAGTACTAGGGACAGAGAATGTCAGTACTAGAGGCAGTGGAGTTAAGACAAAATAGCGAGGTCCTAGTAATGAGGTCTTATCATGAGTTGTAATAGTATCTGTAAAAACATGTATAAATACCTGAATACTCCCATGAATAACACACTAGAAAATATTACTCAACAATTGGTGCGGTGAGCATATACGGATTTTCGGTCATTAGAGTTTTTGAGTTTAATTTAGTTTCTTTCCGTCTTCGAAGCAAATGGCTTACCAGTGTGAAAATTTCCCCTTCAACTCTTCATCAAGACAGGCTAGAGCATCAGGTTCTAGTGGCCAGCATAACGAAACAGACTTATTTGCAAGATGGTTCACCATTAAACCGAAAAACCTCGGCAATACGGTTTATTAGGGAGAATCTGGTCCTTTGGACTTGAATACTTCTGCCAATCAGGGGTTTCCAATCCCTCCCAACCAAGAGGGACCCCCACAATAGTTCCTAGTCCTTCAAGAGCAAATGAGATTTATGAAGGAACAGACGGTCACTCAGGAGGCGCATCTTAAGCAACAACAAGCTTTTCAACAGGAGCTGGGAAGAAAGATGCATTCTGACAACTCAGGTTTTTAGGATAATGTAAACACGAAGGACGAGGCCCCAAGCACGCAGATTAAAGAATGGAAAAATGAGATGGATGAATTACATAGAAACATACGGGCGTTACACCCTAAATCACCGGACATGGATTGACTATTCTGTTCCAATAACAATTGGCCCTTCAAATTGCTGCGGTAAACTTACCACGTGACTTCAAGGTCGTAAAAGATATGTTTGAGGGAAGAAGAGACCTACAAGCTCATTCGATGTAGTATAATGACTACATGAATGTGCTAGAAGCGTCAAATGCAGCGAAGTGCAAAGCCATTTCTACAACACTCAAAGGGAGCGCCAAAGATTGGTACCTATCCTTTCCACAAGGTTTAGTTCAAAACTTCTCACAGTTGAGACAGATGTTTTTGGATAGATTCAGGGCCCACAGAGTAATCATGAACACGACTATCGGGCTGATGTCTATGAAACAGATGGAGGGCGAGTCCCTTCAAGATTACGTGAAGAGGTTCCATGGCGCGACCCTAAACACAAAAAACTTGGAGGACCAATGGTCCATAGATGCCTTTATCATGGGAGTACAGAACGACCATGTATAGTACTCCTACACGGATAACAGATTGAAGACTCTAGCCAACTTGTATGAGCGAGCCTATAACTTCACAGAGGCAGAAGAGATCAAACGAGCATTATGAACCACCTTTCAAAGGGAAAATAAATAATTCAGAAATAGGGAAGGACCTTGCAACAGACAAGGCCCCCTAGCCAATCACTATGAGTAAGAAATGATAGGCTGCAGAGGAATCAAACCCAAGGTGATACACTCAGAGCTCCCCAAAGACCCCAGTAAGACCACACTAGAAGATATGTTCCTCAAGGAAATTTTGAGGCCTACACCCCCTTAAATGCTACCCATACCTACATTCTCAACCAAGTCAAGAGCCTTAACGTCTTACCCAAGCCATCTCCGATGAGGAGCATTGGGAAAAGGTTGAACCTGATGGACCGATGTGCCTTACACAACGGCATGGGGCATAAGACCGATGATTGTTTCACATTGAAAGATACTGTAGAGGAGGTAGTCTGAAATGGCGAGCTCTCGGAGTTCATAGATTAAAGTAGTCCCCAGCAGGGTCAGAGCTCGTGTAGTGATCCCAAGGGTAAGAAAAAAGTTAGAGGTACCATCCATGTGAATGTAGGTATGGACGAAGATTGGGTAGGTTCCAATGTGAAGAAGAGGGCACACATGAGAAATGTGATGTCAGTTAGTGCTCCCAAGAGGTCACGACAGTAGGAAAAATGAAGTGATGAGTTTGGTAGTAATGGCGAGGAACTTGTCTGCGATAAAAAAAGTAACGATCTAATGGTTGTCTCGGTGACAGTTGCATGTTTCGAGGTCAAGAGAAATTGTTGTCTTGGGACATGTATAGGAAGATGGGGTTAAAGGAACATTGATCATCCAAGGCTAGTCCATTATACGATTTTGCGAACCATCCCGTTGAGATGAAAGCCTCAATCACTTTGTCAGTCACCTTAGAGGATGGGGAGCACACAACCATGGAGTATGTTCAGTTCCACGTGGTAAACCACCCAATGGCATACAATGGCATCTTCGGGCAGCAGATAATGAGGATGGAAAAAAGTGGTTGCAACATTCTTTATGAAAATAAAGTTTTCGACAAGGACTAGGGTTGGATTCTTACGTTCGGATTAGTGAATAGGAAGACAGTGCCATATGTTGTCTGTCAAGCAAACGCGAGAACCTGTAGCTGAAGAGAATAGCTTGTAGGAAACCGAATTGGCAAGTCAGGTTATGGATTTACATAGTTTGGACGTAAGGGTTGAGCACATGAGCAAAAAACTTGATGCTGCAGAGCAGACTGAGACTTTGCAGGTATTTTGCGATAGCAAGGAAAGAATTGTCAAAATTTCCTCAATGTTGGGAGAAGAAGAAAATAGTTTACTAACCTGATGTTTGAGAAAAGAACACAGATTTTTTTGCATGCTTCGTAATGGATATGCCGAGTGTGGAACCCCAATTAATTGTGTACAAGTTGAATTTGCTCCCTGAGGCGAAGTTGGTAAGGTAGAAAAGAAGGAAGTTCGAGCCACAGGCAGTGGAAGTAGTGAGTTAGGAGATAGCCAAGCTGTTAGTAGTAGAATTCATCAGAGAAGTAGAATATGTGGATTGAGTTTCGAATGTAGTAATGGTGAAAAAAGCAAACGACAAATGGAGAATGTGTATTGACTTCACCAACCTCAACAAAGTGTGCCCTAAGGACAGTTTCCCCTACCCTCGATTGACGTTTAGTTGATGCTTCTGCAGGTCACAGGTTGATGAACTTTATGGACACTTTCTCGGGTTACAATTAGATTCTTTTGGATCATAGTGACCAGAAAAAGATGTCTTTCATCATTAAAGAATGACTTTTTTTGCTATCGAGTTATGCCTTTTGGCCTCAAGAACACGGGAGAAACCTATCAGAGATTAGTAAATAGAATATTCAAAAACTAGATAGATCGTGGGCTCGAGGTATACGTATATGACATGTTAGTAAAAAGCGAGTCAATGGGGGAGCATGTGCGAAGCCTGTCAGAGACATTTGCTGTCCTAAGGGCTCACAACATGAAGCTGAATCTTGAGAGTGTGCCTTTAGTGTACAAGTTGGTAGGTTTTTGGGCTTTACGATTTTAGAAAAGGGGATAGAGGTGAACCTAGAGAAGATACAAGCAATCACGGAACTGTTTCATTTGTGAACTACAAAAGATTAATTTCCTGGATGGCATACAAGTGTCTCCCTTTTTTCGAAGCTTTGAGAACCGCCTTCTCGTAGATCAAAGAATGTCAGGTAACCCTTGAGGAATTAAAACTATATCTCACCTCCCCTCCAATTTTGAAGTCACCCCAGGTATAAGAAACCCTATACCTGTATTTGGCTACCTCGGAGGAGATAGTCGCAGCAGTGTTGGTTAAGTCGAAGGGTGTCTATAACACCACTAACCTGTATTCGTCACCGAAATAGGGTTACAGAGTATTATCATCAAAACGTAACATAAAAACATATATTTCCAAACATCAGTGTATACATAGCATAATTCATTCATATACATTCATATCATCCCTTAATCGAGCCCTCAAGGCCTTAGAATCACTTTAGAAATGATTCAGGACTAAATCAAAAACATTTGAAACATAGAGGAAAAGCTTAGAAAATTCAACATTGCAGGGGTCACATAGCCATGTGGCCAAGCCGTGTGACTCACACAACTAAGACATACGCCTATGTCTCAGGCCGTGTAACAATTGAAATAGGGACACACGACCGTGTCCCAACCCATGTAACTCTCTGAGTTGGATCACACGGCCAAGCCACACACCCGTGTGCCAGGTCGTGTAACTCTTAAAATGACCTCACACGCCCATGTGCTAGGCCGTGTGCTAGGCCATGTGCTAGGTCGTGTAACTCTCAAAATGACCTCACACACCAAAAACATGCATATAATAACCAATTCACTATACCAATAAGGCACCTCAATCACAAACCATCAAACATATCTAAACATATGCATATTTGGCCAGACATCAACCATACGCATCTAACTTATTTCCATACCAAAACGTACCGCAATTGACCACATTTCAAGCATACTATCACTTACCACTTTGGTCAAAAAACATACATCAACTTGACCATATTATTATCCAACCACAAGTTATTAAAAGTACCAAAAGTAACACAAATTCAAAGCAACATTTACATGCCATAAACACCAACTAGCCATTAAACATAAGTCCATCTATACATGCCATTATAACCTTGACTAAAACATCAAAATCTACCAATATAATCGCTAGATAGTGTGATAGGCCTTCGACGAGCTTCCAAACCGATTGAGCTTCCGATAATCTATAAAACATAGGAGAGAAAACTACGTAAGCATATAATGCTAAGTAAGTTCATATAATAAGAACATAACTTACCATTTCAATGCATAACTTTAGAATTAAACATGATACAATCCAACCAATAGCTTGGCACAAGCCTAAGCATTATCAACAACAATTGTTAGTGTTTTAACACATAATTCAATAGAATTATCACATGGTAAGGTAAATTCACCTGAACATAATGCCATTGGATTCATACTTTCCATAAACATGGATATACATTCATAGATCATTTCCATAGGTTTATACCTTAGCCATTGAAAAACTAATCATTCCTTCACTTTTCATGCCGTTGAACCACTTAGAATAATATTAGATACACAGGAAAGCTCACACAAAGTGTGCTAAACATATGGTCGAAACCATTTCGTTTCCTTTTCCTTTACATCATTGCTCACTCGAGCCATAAAATGGGTCTGCTCACACAAGCTGGCAATCGGGATATAAGCTACATGATGCCGCTCACACAAGCTGACGATTATCCGCAACATATACCTAAACTCTACCATTGGTAGGACATTCATGACCAACACCCGAAAGATGGTAACCCTAATGACATATCATTTGTATCCTATATATTCCTAAGGTTCAAACAGGGCTCGATAATCGTTGAAACATCATTGGATTTCCATCATTTCATGACATGATAAATAGCACAATAGCATATATATCAAAATAACATTAAAACGTTATTTAAACATACAAACTTACCTCAATTACAAAGATGTCGAAATAAGATCAACTAATCAGAGGCTTTAGCTTTTCCTCGATTTAGATCTGTATGAGGTTTATCTTGATCTAAGTAAGCAAATTCAATCTATTTAGTACTCATACTATTCAATTTAGTCTAAAATTCATACTTTAGTAGATTTACATTTTTAACCCTAATATTTTAACTTCTTTACAATTTAGTCCTTAAGCTCGTAAATTGACATTTATGCAAATTCATCCCTATTTCATGCTAGTCGAATTACCTAAGGACTTATACAACCTCATAAAAATAAACATTTCACAAATTTATCGTGGTATTTTACTACTTTTACAAGTCCCTAAATGATAATTTCATCGAAAATTACTTTACAAAACTTGTTTATTTAACAACAAGAAGTCATAATCTTTCATTGAAATTCAAAACTATACAAAAATGTTCATGTAAAAACCCTAATCCTTTAACACTTTTTCAAATCAGTCCATGGACTACAATGATCCTGAAAACATAAAAATAAATAAAAATGGGACAAAAACCATTTACATGCAAGCTAGCAAAGTGATCGAACCATGAAACCCTAGCTATGGCCTTTCTCCCTTCAAATTTTTGGTGGATGAACTTTTAGAAAGATTATACTTTTGTTTGTTTTATTTTAACATAAACTATTTGATTAAATTACAAACTTAACCTTCATTTAACACCAAAATTTCATTAATACATAGCCATATACTTCCACTAACTTCATTAATGGTCTAATTACCTTCTAAGTCCTTACACATTAAAGTTTCATAGCTAATTGATACCTTTAACTTATAGAACTCTACTTCTGCAACTTTTACAATCTAGTCCTTTTTACTTAATTAAGCATGGAAACGTCAAAATTTCCTAATAAAATTTTTATACGATCCTACTAACATATTGTAGACATCAAAATAATAATAAAATAATAATTTACTTGTCAAATTTGTGGTCCTAAAACCAATGTTTTGATTTCACTAAAAATGGGTTGTTACAACTCTCTCCCTAAAGGAATTTTTGTTCCTAAAAATCTTACTAGAAAAGAGGTTTGGGTATTGCACTTTCATAGCTTCTTCCGGTTCCCAGGTAGCTTCTTCTATACTGTGTCGTTTCCAAAGAACTTTCACTAAATCTATGTTTTTATTTCTCAATTCTTTAACCTCTTGAGCTAAAATTCTAATCGGTTCTTCACTGTATGTCATATCAGGTTGAATCTCAGTTTCAACTGGTGAAATTATATGCGAAGGGTCTGATCGATACCGTCGTAGCATAGATACATTAAATACATTATGAATCTTTTTTAACTCTGACAGTAAAGCTAATATGTAAGCTACTGGCCCGGTTCTTTTAGTGATCTCAAATGACCTGATAAACTACTGACTTAGCTTTCCTTTACGACCAAATCGAAGAAATTTCTTCTAGGTGATACTTTCAAGAACACTTTGTCACCGACTGGAAATTCAATGACTGTTCTTTTCAAATCCGCATAAGATTTTTGTCGATCTGAAGCTGCTTTCAAACTGTCTCGTATCACTTTAACATTTTCTTCGATTTCTAGCAACAAGTCAACCCTGTGAAGGTTTTTCTCACTGAGCTCAGTCCAATACAATGGAGTTCGACATTTCCAACCATATAAAGCTTTGTACAGTGCCATTTTTATACTCGATTGATAACTATTGTTATATGAAAATTCAACCAACGGTAGAAATCTCTCTCGATTACCTTTAAATTCCAAAATATAGCATCGAAACATATCTTCAAGTATCTGAATTACTCGCTCACACTGACAGTCGGACTGAGGGTGAAACGCGGTACTAAAATGCAAACGAGTACTTAGAGCCTTATGTAACTTCCTCCAAAATCGAGACATAAACCGCGAATCCCTATCAGAAATAATAGAAACTGGCACCCTTTGCAATCTGAAAATCTCAGCAACATATAACTCTGCTAATCTCTCAAGTGAAAAATTCGTACGCACTGGAAAATGCACAGATTTCATCAAATGATCAACAATGACCAAAACAGCATCTTTCTTTCTCGGAGATAGAGGCAATCCCGATACTAAATCCATCATAACATGCTCTGATTTCCACTTTGGAATCATCACTGGTTGTAACAAACAAGAAGGTATCTGATGTTTGGCTTAACTTGCTGACAAACTAAACAGCTCGATACGAAATCAAAAATCTCTCGTTTCATACCTGGCCACCATTACATATGTTCAAATCACCATACATTTTATTACTACAGGATGTATAGACGAGCTACTACTATGAGCTTCTTGTAAAATCTTCTGGACAAGTTTAGAATTTCTCAGAACGCAAATTCTACCTTTAAAGTACAAACTATCATCAGAACCAACATGGAAATCTGAATCAGGTTTCATCTCAGTCTGTTTCCATTTAGCTATCAACACATCATCATATTTCTAAGCTTCGCAAATTTGTTGCAAAAACATCGGTTTAGCTTTTAACTCAGCTAAAATCGAACCATCATCAGTCAATGTCAACTACATTTTCAAAGCTTGTAAAGTAAACAGGGATTTTCTACTCAAAGCATAAGCAACAACATTAGCCTTTCCCGGATGATAATCAATGATTAAATCATAGTCTTTCAATAACTCGAGTCATCTGCGTTGTCTTAAATTCAAATCTTTCTATGACATTAAGTATATCAGACTTTTATGATCCGTGAAGATATGAATTTTTTCTCCATACAAAGGGTATCGCCAAATCTTCAAAGCAAAAACAATCCCTGCAAGCTCTAAATCATGTGTAGGATAATTCATTTCGTGCGGTTTCAACTGTCTAGAAGCATACGCTATCACTTTACCCTCTTGTATTAGAACACAACCCAAATCATTTAATGAAGCATCACTATAAATTAAGAATTCTTTACCCGACTCTGGCTAAACTAACACTGGTGCCTTAGTTAACAATGCTTTCAATTGATTAAAGATTTCTTAACATTTCTTAGACTACTCAAATTTAACATCTTTTTGCAACAATATCGTCAACGGTGTAGCAATCATCAAAAATCCCTTGACAAATCTTCTGTAATATCTGGCTAAACCCTGAAAACTTTTGACATCAGACATGTTTCTCGGAGCCGTCCAATCTACCACAGCTGAAATATTTCTCGGATCAACTCTAATGCCATTGGTTGACACAGCATGTCCTAGAAATTCAACTTTCCTAAGCCAGAATTCACATTTTTTTAAACTTAGTGAACAATTATTTTTCGTGCAAAGTTTGTAAAACAATTCTCAAATGCTTGGCTTGCTTTATCTTATCTTGTGAATAAATCATAATATCGTTAATGAATACCACAACAAATCTGTCTAAGTATGATCTGAAGATTCTGTTCATCAAATCTATAAATACTACAGGTGTATTAGTCAACCCAAATGACATCACAAGAAATTCATAATGTTCGTACCTGGTCCTGAATGCAGTTTTCGGCACATTTGAGTCTTTAACTCACAACTAAAAATAACCAAAAACCTAGATCAGTCTTTGAAAACACTGTCACAATTTTCAACTGAACAAATAGATCGTCAATACATGGAAATTGATACTTATTCTTGATCGTGACTTTGTTGAGTTGTCGATAGTCAGTACATAATCGCATGGACACGTCTTTTTTCTTAACAAATAACACTGGAGCACCCCAAGGAGAAAAATTGGGTCAAGCCAAACCCCTATCTATCAATTCTTACAACTGTGCCTTCAACTCTTTCAACTCTGTAGGTGCCATTCTGTAAGGAGCTATTGATATCGAAGATGTTCCCGGCACTAACTCAATAGCAAAGTCAACCTCTTTGATTAGTGTTAACCCGGGTAATTCCTCTAGAAACACATCTAAATACTCACATACTACTGGAACCGAGTCTAGCTTCAACTCAGAAACTTTAGAATCAAATATGTAAGCGAGATACGCTTCACAACCTTTTCTAACATATTTCTATGTTGACATCATTGAAATTACATTAGACATACTACCCAGTCCATCTGATTTAATCTAAAGCTTTTCATCATTATGACATGTTAACACAATAAGCTTTCGTCTATAGTTCACAACGACATTATGCAGAGTTAACCAGTCCATACCCAAAATCATGTCAAACTCATTAAAGGGTAGTAACATCAAATCAGCTGAAATGTTGCAACCCTGAATCATCAAAAGACAGCTTTTACAGACTTTATCAACTAATACATACTGACCTAAAGGGTTCGTTACTTTAATCACAAACTCAGTAGACTCGAAAGGCAATTTCTTATCTGATACTAAAGTCGTGCATACATATGAATGTGTTGACCCCGTGTCAATCAAAGTTGTAACATTAGTATCAAAGATAGAAAATGTACTAGTGATAGCATCTGGCGCTGAAGCTTCTTCTATAGCACGGATCGTGTAAGCTTTATTCAGTACTCGTGCCTCATATCTCACAGTAGAATCCTTTGTCCCACTACGGTTATTTCTCATATTTCCAGTGTTCTGTGGTGGTCTACCTCTCGCAATAGTGTTGCTCGGTCAAACAGTCTGAGTCTTTTCTTTTTTTGACCTTTTCGGGTAATCTCTAATGAAATGCTCATACGAACCACATTTAAAACATGCCCCATCTTTCATTTTGCAATCACTGAAGTGTCAACATCCATATTGTTGACATTTAGGCTTGTTGCTCTTCACACTGCCTATGCTAACTACAGACGTAGCCTGAAGTTTTGAACTTACATGTTCTTTTCCTTGATCTCTACCTAAATAATCCACTGAAGTAGATGAATGATTATGATATTCTTTTGAATTCTTTGACGGTTATTGATAGGATCTTCTCCCTGTCCTCTTACCCGAATCACAAGCCTCATAATCAGCTTTTCTTTTAGCTTTACTCAATTCTTCAACTTTGTACACTCTATTAACCAAAACAACAAATTATTTCAATTCAAGTTTCCCGACTAATAGCTTTATGTCTTTATTCAACCCATCTTCAAACTGTTTACACATAGCAATCTTCATCGGTATACATTCTCGGGCATACTTGCTCAATGGGAAAAATTCCCTCTCGTACTCAGATACTGTCATCCGGCCCTATTTAAGCTCGAGAAACTTTTTACGTTTCTTGTCAAGGAATCTCTGACTCATATATTTCTTTCAAAATTCGGTTTGAAAGAATTCCCAGTCTACTCGCTCTCTCTACACAACTGAAATCAAGATGTTCCACCATTGGTAGGCTGAGTCTTTCAATAAAGAAACAACACATTTTACGCATTCTATCGGTGTACAAGATAATTCATCAAAAACCATGATCGTATTTTTCTACCAGAACTCAGCTCTCTCCAGATCATCTTCAGATGTAGCTCTAAACTCTTCAGCCCTATATTTATGAATTTTATCGACTGAAGGCCTGCTCAACCATACTGGTTCAAAACCCTGAGGAACTACAGGAATTGGTTGGAGAACAAGTGGGGGTGGAGGCCATTGAGCCATCAAGTTTGTTCGTAAAAACTTGGTAAACCACTTATTCATCATCTGAAAGAAGGCTTCCTTAGCCTCTCCTCCCGGCCCTTAGATACGGGCCTACTTTCACTCGACGCTGCTCCGTGAACGAAGGCTGGTGCATTACTTTCAGCCTCATCAGAATTTGCTCAGTTGGACGATGTTATCTATATGAAAGCATATCTGAAATCAAGTTAGGAGTTATCACACTATCATAGGTTATTTAATGACATGTTTTTCTAGACTCGTACACACTACGTTAAGTTCGAGAACCGACTAAAACATAGCTCTGATACAACTAAATGTAACACCCCTAACCTGTATCAATCACCATAATAGGGTTACAGAGTATTACCATCAAAACATAATATAAAAACATACATTTCCAAAAATCAATGTATGCATAGCATAATTCATTCATATACATGCATATAGTCCCTTAATCGAGCCCTCGAGGCCTTAGAATCACTTTAGAAATGATTCAGGACTAAATTAGAAAAATTTGAAACATTAAGGAAAAAGTTAGAAAATTCAAAACTGTAGGGGTCACACGGCCATGTGACTCATACGGCTGAGACACACGTCCATGTCTCAGGCTGTGTAATAATCGAAATAAGGACAACCGGCCGTGTCCGTGCCTATGTAACTCTGTGAGTTAGGTCACACGACCAAGCCACACGCCCATGTCCCAAACTATGTAAATTTTGAAATGACCTCACATGCCCCGTGTGCCATGTCGTGTGCTAAGTCATGTAACTGCCTGACATGCAACCTTTAAAATCTACAGGGGACACACAGCCGTGTACCACACACGATTGAGACACATACTCATTTCTTGGGTCGTGTGGACAAGAAATTGGCCAAATTCAAGCCATTTCCTTCACTCAGTTCAAGCATGTACATAAACAAAATTTGCATATATGACCAAGACATTAATTCATGCCCAAAACATGCATAAAATGACCATTTCACTATACCATTAATCCTTACAACCAATATGCCAATAAGGCACCTCAATCACAAACCATCAAACATATCTAAACATATGCATATTTGGCCATACATCAACCATGCGCATCTAACTTATTTCCATACCAAAACATACCATCACTTACCACTTTTGTCACAAAAACATGTATCAACTTGACCATATTATTATCCAACCACAAGGTATCAAAAGTACCACAAGTAACACAAATTCAAAGAAAAATTTACATGCCATAAACATTATCTAGCCATTAAAAATAAGTCAACATATACATGTCGTTATAACCTTGACCAAAATATTAAAATCTACCAATATAATCGCTGGATAGAGTGATAGGTCCCCAACGAACTTCCAAACCGATTGAATGTTTTAGGTGCTGGTCTTGAATGTTCTACCGGTGGCTGAGGTATTTCATTTGTTGTGGATACTCCACAGCTCGTGTGAGCAACATCGTGTAGCTTACATTTCAACCCATAACTCGTATGAGCATGCCCATTCCACAGCTCGTGTGAGCAATGATGTAAAGGAAATGTTATGATTATATGTAAAGGCACACTTCAAGTGAGCTTTTTGAGTATCCGATGAAATTTTAGATGGTTTAACGGGTAAGAAAAGACAAAGAAAATGGTAAGTATGAAAATGCTATAAAACATGACATTATTGTAACATTGATGATATAAAACTTTATGCTTATACATGGTTGATTTCATTTATATATGTGAACAAGTATGCTAACTTGTGAGTTTTGATGATGTTGCATAAGCTTATGCCAAGCTGATGGATTTTAGTGATATTAAACTTATGCTTTATATTATGCAAATGAAATGGTAAGTTATGTTTTGATTTATACAAGCTTACTAAGCATTAATTGCTTATATGGTTTCTTTCTTATGTTTTTTTAGATTAGCAAAAGCCTGATAATTTTGGAAGCTCGTTGAAGATCTATCCAATATCCAAAAGTCTTTTCGGTAGTTTTTGAGCATTTTGGCCAAATTTATAATGGCATGTATAGGGTGGTTTATACTGGTGTGTTTGATGAATATGTAAATGGTAACTTGATATGTTTGTTCTTGATGTTCATGTATGCTTAATGGAGTTATAATGCTTTTTTTGGGTAAGTACTTTTGGTCACATTTTGATAATTGATGTATATGGCATATTGGTACAATTTGTTGGTTTGATAATGGTCAATATGTGGTATATTTTAGGTAAGTTTTTGAATATGTTATCATGTATGAATTGGTACAATATTGATATGTTTTGATGCTTGATGTCTTGATATATTCTAGTACTTTTGAATGACATATTGGTTAGTTGAAATAGGGTATTGGGAATGGCATATATATGTATGTTTAGGTGAGGTTTTGTGTCTTGAAATTGTGCATTATTGTTCTAAATGTTTATGCATGACATGGTTTTCAAATGGTTTGATTTTAGGTAAATTTAGGTCAACACGACTTGAGACACGGGCATGTGACTCAGCCGTGTGTCATGTGATGAAATCTTTAGGGTACAAGTCAGTGAGTTACACGGCTTGGCACACGAGCATGTGGGGAAACTCAAAGAGTTACACAGCCTGGAACACGGGCGTGTGACACGGTCATGTGTCCCTAGTTCGATAGTTACACGGCCTGAGACACAAGCATGTCTCTCAATTGTGTACGGCACACGACTTGGCCATACGGCTATGTGACCCTTGTTTCCAATTTTTATGACTTTTTCCTAAACTTTCCAAATTGTTCCAAATTGGTCCTGAATTGCTTCTAAGTTATTTTTAGGGCCCCGAGGACTCGATTTAGGGATACTGTGCATGTATGTGAATGGTTTATAATGTGGTTAAGTTATTGAAATATTTAAAGTTTAAATGTTTTCGATTGTATAATAATGCTCTGTAACCCTAATCTAACGACGAGGATGGGTTAGGAGTGTTACATTTAGTGGTATCAAATCTACGATTTAGTCGGTTCTCAGTCTAAACGTAGAATGTATGGAGTCTAGATATAAATGCCATTATATAACCTGTGATAGTGTGATAACTCCTGATTCAATTTGAACTATTTTGTTCATATAGATAAAATGTCATCCAACCGAGCAAATTTTGATGTAGTTGAAAGTAACGCACGAGCCTTCGTTCACGGAGCAGCTTCTAGTGCTAGTAGGCCCATGACTGAAGGCTGGAGAGGTGAGGCTAAATAAGCCTTCTTCCAGATGATGTTAGAATGGTTTACAGAGTTCGTGAGAATGAACTCATTGGCTCAACGACCTCCACCCCACCCACCTAACCTGTCCCCATAGTTCCTCAGGGTTTGGAATAAATACGTGCAAGCAAGCCTCTGGTTGATAAAATCCAAAAGTATAAGGATGAAGAGTTCCATGGTGCAACTGAAGACAGTCTAGAAATGGTCGAGTTTTGGTAAGAAAACACTGTGAGGGTTTTCGACGAATTATCCTGTACATCAGTTGAATGCCTAAAATGTGTTGTATCGTTACTAAAAGACTCGACATATCAGTGATGGAATACATTGATTGCGATAGTACAGAGGGACCATGTAAACTAGGAATTTGATCAGACAAAATTTAGGAAGAAGTATGTTAGCCAGTGATTTCTCGACAAGAAACGCAAAGAATTTCTAGAATTGAAATAGGGTCCAATGACAGTGGCTAAATACGAGAGAGCATTTGTGCGACTCAAAAAATATGTTCAAGAGTGTATACCATCTGAAGCTATCATGTGTACATGGCTTGAATGAGGATATTAAGTTGCTAGTCAGAATTCTTGAGCTAAAAGAATTCGTAGTTCTGGTTGATAGAGCACACAAGGCCAAGGAACTTAGTAAAGCAAAAAGAAAAGTCAATTCTAAAGCTCGTGATACGGGAAAATGATCTATGGGAAAATCATTCTCATCTCCATCAAAGAAAAAAAAATTCAACAGTCGTTCATCAGCTTCGGTAGGCTACTCTGGGAGAGATAAAGGAAAGCAGCATTCAAGTTTGAGACCTCAGGCTACATCTGTAGCGAGTGTGGGTACTGTCAAAAATAACAAACCTGAGTGTCAACAATGCAATAGATGACACTTCAGTGAATGTAAATTGAAAAATGGGTCGTGTTTCAAATGTGGTTCCTACGATCATTTCCACAGAGATTGTCCCAAAAGGTTTGACAAAGAAAAAGCTCAGAATACTCGCTTGAGTAATACGACTGCGAGAGGGAGACTACCCTGAAATATTGGAAATGTGGGAAACAGTCGAAGTGGAATGAAAGATTCTATTATTAGATCTGATGCACGAGCAGCAGCTAGGGCTTATGCAATTTGTGCTCGAGAGGAAGCTTCAACACCTGATGTGATCACTGGTACATTTTATATCTTTGATACTAACGTTAATGCTTTGATTGACCCAGGGTCAACGCACTCATATTTATGCACAACTTTAGTGTCAGATAAGAAAATACCTTTTTAGTCTACTGAGTTTGTGGTTAAAGTAATGAACCCTTTAGGTCAGAACCAGGTATGGACATTATGAATTTCTTGTTATGCCATTTGGTTTGACCAATGCACCTGCTGTATTTATGGATTTGCTGAACAGAATATTTAGAATGTACTTAGAAAAAATATTTTGTGTTCATTGATGACATTCTGATCTATTCCCGAGATGAGACAGAGCATGCCCTGCATTTGAGAATAGTCCTGCAGTCTTTATGTGAAAAGCAATTCTATGCTAAGTTTAGCAAATGTGAGTTCTCGCTTTGAGAAGTTGGATTTCTGAGAAATGTGGTATCGATAGATGGTATTATAGTTTATTCGAGTAAAATCTCAACTGTGTTGGTTCAGCCAAAGTCTGGTAAGGAATTTATAATTTATAGTGATGCTTCATTGAATGGTTTAGGGTGTGTTTTGATGCAAGAAGGCAAAGTGGTAGCTTATGCGTCCCGACACTTAAAATCATACGAAAAGAATTACCCGACTCATGACTTAGAGCTTACAGCTATTGTGTTTACTTTAAAGATTTGACGACACCACTTGTATGGAGAAAAATGTCACATCTTCACAGATCACAAAAGCCTGAAGTATTTGATGTCACAAAAAGAATTGATCTTGAGACAATGTAGATGGCTTGAGTTGTTGAAAGATTATGATTTGATCATTGATTATCATCCGGGAAAGGCTAATGTTGTTGTTGATGCCCTAAGTAGAAAATCTTTGTTTGCTTTGCGAG
>CM025153.1:21736793-21749257 GCA_013467495.1 Gossypium gossypioides
CATATATTTTCAAATAAAAATAATAAAAATAAATATTCAAATAATCTTGCATGCCACTTTAGCTTCCATGCAATCTATATTTCAACTTTGTCTCTGACATGTTGGACAATTATATTATATTTACATAGAAAATGATGAATTAAATACTAAAATTAATAGAACTCATGTCTAAAATTAATTAATAAATTATACAATTATGTCATTATCACTTTCACAGGCTTCTCTGTACACCAAAAATCAAGCCAAAAATACATATCAATACCCGATCCAATGAAGTTGCGAACCTTATTATCATCAACGAGACTAATAACGATTCTCCGTACCTTAGACATTTTGACTTTATATGCAGATTTTGGCAATCAATGCTGCACATCATGACCATACTTTGAAACAATAAGATGAAGGCTCACTCGCGAATCTCCACCACCGTTTGGTGACGGAAATGTTAGAAATGCCAAGCCTTCCCAAACTTTTTAGGAGTACTCAACCTAACTTCACCAATTTTGTATCTATCTTTTTAATCACGCCGATTGGAGTCTTTAAAACGGATGTATAAAAATAAAGGGAGTGAAACCCTAAAATTTTTCAGTCTGTATTAGAAAATTTTGAATGAAATTGAATAGCAAAATCTATCATCGTGAGACAAAAAGTAATTAATTACTTTCAATCAGTAAGAGAATTCGACAACAAAAGTTTAAAAAAAGAAAAAAAAAACTAGTTACTGTAGAAATAGTGGCGGTTTAGTTATCTCATCTTCCACGATTTTGCAGAAATAGATTTTAAGATAGTAAAATAATATTGTGAATGTCCTAGAAAATCTATCATCAAACATAAGACAGATTGTCAAAAGTGTGGACGAATTTTTAAGTAGAAACAACATTATAATAGTCCATGGATACGGAGGTTGGCTTGATCCCTCAAGTCAAGTTTAAAATAGATAATTTTTATCTTGGGTTTGTTGGACGGGGACTCAAATTTAAATTAAATACTAAAATATTTCAATACACATTTGGTCTCAAAATTAGTATCTTCTCTCAAAGTTACAAAATTAGATTTGATGCAATTTGGATAGTTATTCATCAATTTTAATATGGTGTATTTATATACATCAAATTTTAATTTTGATTCAGTTTTCATATTCCAAAAGTTTTATTATCCATGTGGCACGATTTTTTATTAAATAATGTATAAATTGTTGGTATGACATTTTATTAGGCTAAAAATAAACAAATTAATTTGAAATATTTCCACCTAGAATAAAAAAAATAAACACACTTGAATAAATGGTTTCTTATTTTCCCGTGAAATTTGTTTGTTTTTAACCTAGGTGAAAATGTGAAAAAGAAAACAGTTGTTGCTGCAGCTCTATTGTTGGTTGTAGCAGTCGTGAAAAAGAAAGAAAAAAATAAGGAGAATTAAAGAAGAGAAAAATAGAGAAAAAAATACTTATTTCTTTACATTAGGTTACATAGTCTATTTATATATAAAAAAAACTATACACAAATAAGGAAAGTCAAATAAGGAAAAATATGATATGATTCTATAATATTCTGCTAATTAATCCTAAAATCATGATATAATTATGCAAGATATCACAACTGTTCACAACACTCACCCTCAAGTTGGTGAATGGATATCTTCTGTTCCAAGTTTTCATGATTGTGACTTAAGCGATTTGGAGTTTGTAGGCCGTTGGTACACATGGGAGAGGGGTCATTTTGTGGATACTAATATTCGTGAATGTCTGGATAGGGGAGTGGCAAATTCAGCTTCGTGGAGTTTATTTCCAAATTATTCTATCACACATTGGCCACACTCGATGTCTGATCATTGCCCTATTGTGATAAACACGATGAGTCGACGAAGTAGTATGCGAAGGGGTAGTGGGCAATTTAGTTTTGATGTAGATTGGTGCTAGGAGGACTCGTGTGAAAAAGAAATATGTAATTTATGGTCTTCTTCTATGGCTGATTTACCAAATGAACTGAATGGGTTGGGGAAAGCATTGGGAGAGTGGAACCAATAGACCAAAAGAAATAGAGCAGTGCATAAGCGGAAGTTAGAATTACGGATGAAGGAGCTTTTCACCAAAGATCCTGATGATGAGGTTCTTGCCGAATTATTGGATATTCGGGCAGAATTTAGAGGCGGGTAATGAGGAGTTGTATTGGGAGCAACGTTCTAGAGTTAATTGGCTCTCACATGGGGAAAAAATACCATGTTTTTCCACAAGTTTGCTTGTGGGCGAAGGAAGCAGAATAAGATTGATGAGATTGAAGGGAGTGGAGCGAGCTGGGTAATTGATGATGATGGGATCATAAAAGTCGCCTCTGAATACTTCATGGAGCTTTTCATGGCAACGGAGGAAGGGGGTGCTTCCCGGATTTTGAGCAGGTTTAGGAAAAAGTGATGACAGAGATGAATGCTGAGTTACTGAGACCACTCCAACCTAATAAAGTGTGGGCTACAGTCAAGTCTATGTCACCTCTCAAATCCCCAGGTATTGATGGGTACCTTGGTTTATTTTATAAAAGAAATTTCCATATCACAGATGATGATGTTACAAGTTATTGTATTGCGGTCCTTCGAAGGGAGATCTCTGTTAAAGGAATCAGTAGGACGCATATTGTGTTGATCCCTAACGTCAATAATCCCCATAATATAACCCAGTACAGACCTATTAGCTTGTGTAATGTGTTGTATAAGATTATTGCCAAAATTTTAGTTAATAGAATAAGTGGTTTTTGGGCGAGTGCATTGATAAGGCTTAATGGGCCTTTGTCCTTGGTAGGCAGATATCAGATAATGTTCTTGTTGCCTATGATATTTTATATTCCCTTAAGGTTAAAAGATTGGGTAAAATTGGAAATTTTGTGCTTAAGCTCGATATGAGTAAAGCTTATGACAGAGTCGAATGAGATTTTTTCACAGGAATGATGGTATATTTGGGTTTTCATGCAGATTGGATAAGTTTGATTATGAGAAGTGTGTCTTCAGTCTCTTACACAGTTGGGGTAAATGGTAATATTAGTAGTTTTTTTTTTTGCCTTCGAAAGGTTTGTGATTTGGCAATCCTCTTAGTCCATACCTATTCTTATTATGCGCTGAAAGTTTTTCGACTATTCTTAATGAAGCAAAGGTAATCGGGCGAATGAAAGGTGTGTGTAAAGGTAGGAAGAGGTTAGCGATAAATTATCTTTTCTTTACCGATGATTGTGTTTTGTTTGGTGAAGCTTCAAGGGAAGGGGTCAAAATGTCCAGCAGGTTATCTCCGAATATGGGAAAACTTCGCGGCAAAAAAGTCAACTATGATAAGCCTCTAATTTATTTTGGTGCTAATATAGATTTGGGTGTTCGTGATATGATGGAAAGGTTTTTGGAGGTTTGGATATCGACAAATCCAAAGAAATATTTGGGACTTCCTATGATGGTTGGTAGAGGCAAAAAGCAAGCATTTGCGCATTATTTTGACAAATTTCGTAAGGTGGAAGGTTGGAAAATGATATTTTTTTCTATGGGTTGGAAAAAGGTCTTCATCAAATCAGTGTTACAGGCGTTACCTATTTATACTATGCAATGCTTTCTTTTTCTAAAAGCTCTTTGTACTTAGTTGGAAAGCGTTCTAAATAGATTCTGGTGGAGCAATAACAAAACAGGTCATGGCATACATTGTTTGATTAGTGTCGACTTTGCTTACCTAAGGTCTAAGGGAGGTATGGGTTTTCATGATTTAGCCAAGTTTAACATTGCATTATTAGCCAAGTAGTGTTGGCAAATTATTAATAATGGTGATTGTTTGTTGGCTAAAGTACTAAAAGCTAGATATTTTCCCATACAAACTTTATGTCAGCAAGATTAGGGTCTTATGCTTCTTTTACCTGGAGGAGTATTTTGGGTGCGAGAGGCTTGTTTGAATCGAGCATTGGTTAGAGGATTGGGATGGCTAGTGGTGTCAATATCTGAAATCATGCTTGGATTTCTAGACCTAGAGATGAGAGAGTTCAGTGTAGGAATATTGATACAAATTTCACTACAGTCTCTTAGCTAATTAATCCTGATACTTGTACCTAGATTGAGGATCATGTTAAGGTCATTTTCAAGAGCAACCAAGCTAAGAAGATTCTGACGATCTCTTTAGCTCGAACAAACTTTGTTGATATATTGATCTACAGGTATGAAGGGTCGGGTAAGTACTCCCCAAAGAGTGGTTATAAGTTATTGGTTGAACATGTGCCCTAACCAGACATTCCTTAGTCTATGAGTGCCCTTAATCTTATTACAACTCTTTTTACAAATTTATGGGCTTTACATATTCCAAAGAAGCTTAAAATTACATTTTGGAGAATTATATATAATTTCTTGCCTACTTTTGATAACCTAGCTAAACAAATTATACAGATAGATAAACTATGTCCTCTGTGTAAAAAGGCTAATGAAACTGTGGATCATATTCTGAGGTATTGAACTGTTACGAAACAAGCTCTGGCCACTTTGAACATCAAGATGCTTCCTATGGATTAGTATGCAGATTATAGAATATGGTTAGCAATGAGTTTTAATCTCCTTACTGTTAAGGGAAAGGAGGCACTTGTGATTACTTACTGGGCAATCTGGTACGCATGAAATAGATTGATTCATGATGGTATCAAGTAAAATGCATAGGAATTGGTAGTTTTTGTTAAGGTTGTCAATTGGAGTTAGAAGCCCTTGAGAGTTTAAAGCCCTCTTCTTTTGTCCTAAACAAGGAGATTTGGGCACCTTTGATCCCAAACAATGTTAAGCTAAACTACGATACCTTTTTCATTGTTACTCTTAAAAGATCTATTTCGAGTGTTATAGCTAGGAATGAAAGTGGGGAATTTTAGCAGCTTGCACTTACCCACATTATGGTGTTGTAGATGCTTTTACAATGGAGGCACGGGGATGCAAGCAAAAGGTGGCCTTTGCCCAAGAGCTGGGATTTCAATCGATAGTTGTGGAAGATGATTCGCTCACCATCACAAAAAAATTACACAATGTAAGTATGGATAAATCAATGTTGGGGCCTATTATTCAAGATATCAAAGAGAAAGCACGAGGGTTTCATTGTTGTACCTTTGGCTATGTCAGACGTTTGGCGAATACAACAGTACATGCTCTAGCGCGATATGGGCTTCAGGTTTCAGAACTAAGGTACTGGATTGAGGAAGCCGCAGTAGAGGTTGAGCATCTATTAAACCTAGACTAGCAGAAATGGGTTTCATGAAGTGCTGAGAAATAGTTTCTAGCATTTTCGCTCTTGAGTTTTTTTAGAGATCATCTTATCCTTTTCTCTCTAATAGTCTTTCAAAAAAGGGTTTCTTGTGGTTTTCTATTGTTTCTTCAGCCATATCTTTGATGGATTTGAGTTTACAGGAGACTATTCATTTTATGGTTTTCATCTAGGGGATTGGGTTGGGGAAGAGACTCTCTGCAGAGTGGGGAGTATGTTATTTTTCTTTATAAATTGTTTTATTGTTCTTCCTCGAGTTGTGTGTTTATTAATTTGTTTTGATTCTGACTTGCTGGAATGCATCAGTCCCTATATGGAGTAATTGTTCTCCACTTTTTATTTCAATAAAAGCCAACTAATATTCCAAAAAAAAATCTTGAAATACAGTACTTGTCAGTCCCTTTGTGAGTACGTCCGCCAACTGATCCTTGGTTGAAACGAATGAAGTGCATATCAGACCACTATTTTGTTTCTCCTTGATAAAATGTCTATCAACTTCAATATGCTTTGTTCGACCATGTTGAACAGGGTTATTAGCAATATTAATGGCTGATTTATTATCACATTACAACCTCATGGGTCCTTATTTTATTCTTAAGTCATCTAGGATTAAATTAAACCAGAGTAACTCACATATTCCCAACTCCATTGATATGAACTCTGCCTAAGCGCCTGATCTTGCTACCACGTTTTATTTCTTACTTCTTTATGCTACAAGATTCCCACCAATGAGAGTACAGTAACCAGACATTGATCTCCTATCGACCAAAGATCACGCGTAATTTGCATTAGTATAAGCTTCTAATGCCACGCCTATGCTTGTTCGTTACTTAAACAAAATTCCTTTTCCAAGGTTGCCTTTCAAGTTTTGTAATATCATGTTTACTGCTTTGAGGTGTGATTATTTGGGATTGTGCATAAATTGGCTAACCATTCTCACTGTAAATGTTATATCTGGTCTTGTGTGTGTCAGATATATCAACCTCCCAACAAGCCTCTGATAGGATCCTCTATCTACCATGGGATCTTTTGGAGTATTACATAATCCATGATTGAATTTGATCGGCGTCTCAACCGGTTTACAACCCGTCTTCCCTGTTTCTTTTAACAAGTCGAGTATGTTGACCTAACGTCAAATGTAGTAGTCATTTTAGTATATTTTCGCACTTAAGGAGTTTGTTTTCTAGGCATTTTAATATTAATTATTGCATTTTCAGTAGTTAGTAGCTAAGTAATAAAGTTAATAAAATAAGTGTTTTTAAGACAATTTTTGAGTATTGGTAACCTATTAGGCTGACACGGGCCTTAGGTAGGTTTAATTTGTGTATTTAAGTGTACAAGATGCTTAATTTTAGGCTCAATTGACGTATGAACTTGGGATGAGTGTTGCACAAGCTTCCCAAGTCGTGAAAACACGACAAGAACATCTAAAGCCACAAAAATAATAGTTATGGCGTGACACAACCCTTGTGTTAAGCCATAGCAGCCCTTGTGTTGAGCTATAGCAGCCTATGTTGAGCCATAGGCTGAACGTGGGTCAGCAGTAATGATCATGTCAGCAACTGTATTATGGCAGATTCTCGTAGATTTTATTTCTTACTTGCACCCAAAGTATCGGGGGCATATCAAACATAAAGTGCACATATTTTAACCTATAAAAATGAGGCTCCTGTACACAAATTAGTGTAGATTCAGATAGACAGTTTTTACTATTCAGTTTAGTTTGTATTTTCTTTTTCATGTTTGCTTAGTCGAAACTTTTCTGTTTTGATGTGAAGACAATTGCGAGCGGAGATTGCTCCAAAATTGCACTTCAATATATATTCATGAGCATTCACTTATCTCTTCTCGTCTATTCTTTTATTTATATTTCGTTAATCTGACCAATTGATGTTTGCATGAATATTAGAATAGATTATTATGCTTTATTTATATATTGCATGATTCAATTATTAAATTGATTTATCGATTAAGTAATTATTTATCTGAAATTTGTTGTTTATTTAATAATATAAAGTATATTAAAGAGTGATGCCCCTTATAAAATATCTAAACAGGTGAGACCAGAAAGGTATCCTATCGTGTATAACTTGTACAAAACGGTGAGCCCAGGAGGGTATTCGTATGCCTAGAAAGAGACTGGAAGGGTGACTTATGTAGTAACCCTTAGTGAAAATGAGACCGGAAGAGTATTCTTAGCTAACGGTTATAAATAACTCAATTGAGGATAATTAACTATTTAATTAGATAATTAGGGATTTAATCAATCATAGGCTAGAGGCTTGTATTACCGACACTAGGAATAGAAATTTTCATTACGTTAATTAATTTAATTAGTTTAATTAATACTTTAATTTGGATTAATACTACTAATTCTTGATTCGATTAGATTAGTTATTATTTGTTGAAATTAATTTAATAATAATTTCTCTAATATGCAATCCCTTGGGTACAATCCTCGGAATACTTCCATGTGTTTCGTTGTAACACTTACTATATTACAATTTGACATGTATTCTTGCAGATACCACACTTAAATAATTATATTTTTATTTGCATGATTCTTTTACTCTAAATGATAACACATTTAGAGGCGATCATATGTACTTTTGTTGGGAGATGAAAATTCCTTGCTTTGAATGCACAACTTCAATGCCTAGGAAGTAATTTAACTTTCCTAGATCTTTGATGTCAAATTCCTTCAAGAGAAATTGTTTCAAATTGTTCATATCTTCTACATCATTACCCATTATGATGATATCATCTGCATAAATTAACAATGTTGTAACTCTCCCAAAATTCGAGTGTCTCACGAATAAGGTATGGTCTCCTTGACTTTACTTGTATCCCAACGATATCATTACCTTAACAAACCTCCCAAACCTCCCAAACCAAGTTCATAGTGATTGTTTAAGCCCATAAAGAGCTTTCTTTAGCTTGCACATGATTCCCTCTTTAGATTCAAGTCCATGGGGAACTTCCATATAAATTTCCTCTTCTAGGTCACCATGGAGGAACGCATTTTTAACATCAAACTGTTGTAGATCCCACTCAAAATTAGCAGTTTACGAAAAAAGTATCCATACTATGTTCATTTTTGCAACAGGTGCAAATGTCTCAAGATAATCAATGTCATAGGTTTGAGTACATCCTTTGGCCACCAATTTTGCCTTGTATCTTTCTATTGAGCCATAAGTCTTGTGTTTTATAGTGAAAACCTGCCTACATCTGACCAATTTCTTCCTTTTAGGAAATTCAACTAACTCTCATGTCTTGTTCTTCTCAAGGGCTTCCATCTTTGTTTTCATAGCACTCTACCATCTCTTATCTCCTAATGCCTTAATTAGATTTTTTGGTGTAGAAATTGTATGGAGATTGGTTAGAAAGGCTCTATGGTTTTGGGATAGATTTTGATAGGAAATGAAAAGATACAATAGGTGTTTTGTGCAAGTTCTTGTTCCTTTCCTAAGTGCAATTGGTAGGTTTTCAATACTCATTTTTTTGTTCGTCTATTGGTTCAATTGGCTTAACACTTGAAGTGTCATTGTGAATTGGTTTTATCAATTTGATCTTAATTCTATGTGCCTTGAAGAGAATATCATACTTATTAATAAACAACACAAATAAGAAAGTGCAATAGCATGAATAGGAGATTGTACCTGTATTGGTCGAGAGACTAGTATTTTCCTCCTGGAATAAACATACAATGGCTGAATGTTATCTTGATTTCCCTTATCTTTCATCATTTCAACTGATTTGGCTGACTCGATAGATAGAGAAGTTAGAGAAGTAAGAGAAGTGGACTCACTAAGAACAAATTCAGATGCCATGAATGGTTTTGATTGTAATGAAATGGGCTCATAGACAATTATGGGTATAGACTTATCAAGAAGAAACATATCTTTTGCTTTATCTTCATTCAAGGTCTCCCCTTGAAGATAAGTCTATTAAAAATAGGATTCTTCTTTGACAAAAGTAACACCAGTTGAGACAAAAAAATTTAGTAGGTGGGTGAAAACATTTATAACCCTTTTGTGTGGAAGAATATTCGATAAAAATGCATCGAAAAGCACGTGGATCAAATTTACTCCTATTGTGAGAATGAACATGAACAAACGCAACATACATAAAGATTCAAGGAATAAGATTGTTTGAAGTAGAAAATTTTGAGAAATTTTTTGAGAGAATATCAATTGAACTTTTGAACTCAAGGAAACGTGTTGGGAGCCTGTTAATAAGATAGGTACTGGATAATACCACTTCACCCTAGTATTGTTTTGGAACATTCTTGTGAAGCAACAATGCTCTAGCGATTTCTAAGAGATGGCTATTCTTTCGCTCAGCCATTCCGTTTTGTTGTGGAGTGGTAACACATGAAGATTCATGAATAATCCCTAGTTTTTCAAAGAATGGAGAAAGGTTTGATTGAAATAATCCTTTGAATTGTTTGATCAAAATATCTTAATTTTTACATCAAACTGAGTATTGATCGTGTTGTAAAAATTAGGAAAAACAATGCTAACATTAGATTTATTTTTAAGAGGTAAAGCCATGTCACTCAGGTATAATCATCAATAAATGAAACAAACCACCTAGCACCAGAAATATTTGGAATGGTAGAAGGCCTCTAGATATCACTATGAATGAGAGAGAAAGGAACAAATATTTTTTTAATTTCTTATTGAAAAGGAAACACATTTGTGTTTGGCAAGTTCATAATCATTGCAATGAAGGAGTTAAAAGCAAGACCTTTAAATAAGTAAGAAAACATCAACTTGGGCACCCTAAAAGATGGATGACCTAAATGATGATAAAGAAGACAAATTTTATTTTGGTTTGACATGATAGACTCGAAAAAAATGATATAGATATGGGATTTTCACCTCCGATTATACTGCTTTGTTTTTTTAGGAAGTAGAGACCATCTCTCTAACTAGTATGTCCAATCATCTTCTTCGTGTCTAGTTCCTAAAAAACACAATATGAAGGGAAAAAAGTTACACTACAATTTGAATATGTAGTTAATTTATGAATAGAAATAAGGTCTGCAAATAGCTTTGGAACATGGATGATATTTTTTAGTGTAAGGTCCTTGTTTATGTAAATATCCCTTTGGATAGCTATGATAGTGATGAATCCATCGACTATTGTGATCTTTTTATGGCTATAGGTCATAGTATAAGAGATAAAATGTTTGGAGGAACAGGTCATATGGTCAGTGGCACCGGAATCAATCACCCACATGGGAGAAGAATTTTTTTCAAAGACATTAGTACAAGATGAAGAAGAAATACATGAAAACACCAATGAACAAGTACCCGTAAAGTTTGGCTTTTCAAACAATCCTAAAAAAGTTTTCAGTTTCTCAATTTCTTCAATGTTGAATTTAGAACCAAATTTCTTTTAATTTTCTTCAGTAGTCGACGAAGTAGTCACCATATGTGCTTGACTTTGATAATTCACACTTCGATTGGGATTTTTATTGGGCCTTGCATGAAGTTCCTAACATCTCTCCTTGGTGTGGCAATGCTTCTTGTAGTATGTGCAAAATAGATAATCTTGATTGAATGGTTTGGTTGAGTCCCCTCGAGCAACTAATGAAAGATTGTTTACCTTTTTCAATTTTATGGTTTTGGTAACAAGTGCAGAACCATCTCCCCCTTAAGGTTCAAGCATAACACTTCGACATCATTCTTCAGCACGTATAATAGAGATTGTCTCCTTTAGAGATGGCAGGTCCGGTTTTCCCAAGATTTTGCACTCTTATAACATCAAATTCAACATTTAATCCTACAAGAAAATCATAAATATAATTTTATTTCCACAAATCGCTTCAAAATTGTTGCATCTTCATTGCAGCGGATTTGAATGCATTGATAATGATCCATATCTTGCCACAAGCCTTGTAAGAGACTCGAATATTCAGTGACAGTTCGAGTTCCTTGTTTGGTTGCTGAAATTTGTCTTAATTTCGTAGATTTGTGCAATATCATTAACGTTGGAGTATGTCTGTTGGATAGCTTCCCAAATCTCTTTGGTAGTTTTGAGAAATATACATGTATCAATAATTTCTAGCAGCATTGAGTTCCATAACCATGACATCATCATGAAGTCTTGTTCATCCTACACTACAAATTTGGGATCGTCCTACGAAGGACTTGTGCCAACTAATGGCTCAATTTTCCTTTTCCCTTTAGAAATGTGCGGACCAATTGTGACCACTTCAAGTAATTCTTCCCATTCGATTGATATGCGACTTGAATGTTTTGCAAATCTTCGATTGTAACAGCGACAATATTTTTGAATGCATGGGCACTCGTGACAAGGTTGGTGATTTCGGAAAAAATTTTGAGTGATTCTAACATGATTGCTTGAATAAAAAATAGATACAAAAAAGGAAATATGAGAGAGAATGCAACAATGATTGAGAGGAACAGAGAAGATGGAGCTCGATTGGGTATTGCCATAGAAAAAAAACTTTAGAGTTTTATCAGGAAGGATTCAATAGCTCTAATACCATGTGAAAAAGAAAACAGTTGCTGTTGCAACCATGCTATTGGCTGTAGCAACCGTGAAAAAACAAAAGAAAAATAAATAAGGAAAAGAAAAGAAGAGAAAATAAGGGAAAAAAACTTATTTCTTTGCATTAGATTACGTAGCATACTTATAATAAAAAACTATACACAAATAAGGGAAGTCAAATAAGGAAAGATATGATATGATTGTATAATATTGTGCTAATTAATCCAAGAATCATGATATAATTATGCAAGATATCACAACTGTTCACGACAGAAAATAATTTAAATTTATTTGTTTATTTTTAACTTAATAAAAAGCCATGTCAGCAATTTACATATGATTTAACGAAAAATTATGCCACATAAATCACGAGATTAATAAAATGTGAACTAAACTAAAATTAAAGTTTAATGTCTACAAATACATCAAATTAAAGTTGATATATAACATTTCAAATTGTATCAAAATTAATGTATAATTTTAATATTTATTTCTATTATGTATTAATAATTATAACCTAAAATACTTTTTACCATTTATACCCATGTATTATTAATTGTCTTGTCCTTTCCATTTATTTGTCGTGTCATATATTCACTTTTTTCTAATTTAAAGTTTTAAATAAATTTATTAATTCAATGTTTGTATCTTATCAAATTTCAATATTTTTTTAAAAAAATTACATTAAAAT
>CM025153.1:21778942-21792272 GCA_013467495.1 Gossypium gossypioides
CATGATCAATGTATATGAAATGTTTGTATAATGATGTGAATTGTTCGGTAATGCCTCTTAACCCTAGTTCGGTGATGGATACGGGTTAGGGGTGTTACAAAAGTCCTACTTGAAGTCTAAAACACGACTGTCAAATAGGAGAACACGTCGTCACGTCGTCACGTCATTTTTGCCTCGTCATGACGTCATTTTTGCCTCGTCATGACGTCTCGAGACGTGTCGTCATGACATTGTGATCCTCTTCATCATAACGTCGCCGTTTTTTTCTCTAAAAATATAAGGCACACCCCACAAATCTCCGCCTTGACTCGTATTTATCATGCCTCCTTTTTCATGCTCCGTACTCCTAGTCTTCAAATCAAAGTTGTATAATGCAGTAAGGACCAGTAATGTCCAAAACAGGAGAGAAAACATCAACTCTCTCCACTTGACTATAACCTTCTACGACCAACCTTGCCTCAAACACTCTGCGAACCATTCGAGTCCTAAAGACCAAAAAAGGGGATGAGATTCTTCTCTCAATCAGGTATATGTCTGACATCTGACACGACTCCACCTTCAACCAGATTATATGTGGAGAACAACAAATCATCACCCTTGTGCTCGGCCACATCAGCTATCTTCGTAACTATCCAAAACTATCAGAAACTAAAATTTGTGAACCCGTCGAACTTCTCCATATCCAAATTCATTATTGTTTCACTAAACGAGTTGATCTGCAGAAGCTGAACCAAGCTCTGATATTAATTTTTTGGGGATTGACTTGTATAAACAACAACCAAGAAAAAGTAGAGAAGAATGAATACAAATATTTTATACAGAAAACCCTCTGAATAGGATAAAAAAAACCATAGGCAAAAAAGGCCTCGACTTTTCTCTAATTAGTAAACAAATGAGAGTACAATAAGAAGAAAATAAACCTAAATATACTAAAAGTACAATCCCAAAACCCTTAAAACAAAATCTTAACTCGAGAACAAAATTCTCTCCATGGTTACCACAAAACTCTCACCAAAGCTCATATGTGACTACATTTTGTCGCCCTCAAAGAAAAAACCCTTGCTGATTGGAGTCACAAAACAGAGATACAATGCCCATTTAAATAGGCTAAGATTAGAGTTCTAATCATACTAAAATATCCCTAGAATCATCAGAGTCTAATTGGGACGAGAAGTCCTACTTGAAGTCTAAAACGCAATTGTCAAATAAGAGAACACGTTGCCACATCGTGACGTCCTAAGTCGCGTCATCGCAAGATTGTGATCCTCTTCATCTCGACGTCATTGTCTATTTCTCTTAAAATATGAGGCATCCCCCACACACCCTCTTTTACAACATTATCACCATTGCTCGATAATTCTTCAATTATTGACCTCTTCACGTTTTCTAAATTAAAAGTAAAATAATTATCACTTATGTAAGAAAAACATAAAGCATTAAAAATTCTTGATTGTATAGGTAGCTTACTAGATCAAATGATGCCTTTTGCATTCGTCTCATTCTCTTTGAGCTCATGACTCTTAGAGACACATAACTTTGTCAATTCTTTCTTAACTTCCATGTCTCCTTCATGTAAAATCTTCGGACAAAGTTGTCTTTGTTTTTTGTTTTCTTGACTTTTTATAAGAAAATAGAACCATACTATTACGAAATACAACTTTATCCTCTGTATTATACTATTGTGACAAGTTAGCAACATTACCACCATACATGTTTTTTTAACATCTTTAGTCCATCTTCGAGAGATATACTGATAAAAAAATATTCTTAACATTTTTAACACTAAGAATCCATAAAGCATGGGAGCAAAGATACCCACAAAAATCAATCTTCTTGCAAGTACAATGAATCTCCATGGTGGCTATGTGAAAATGGGTCGTGTGGACTTTTGAACTTCTTTCATCTATCATTACTTCAAAAGTATAAGTTGTACCATTTCGTGCAACTTCTCTACATATCAATGGAACACCATCAAGAAATTATTTCTAAATGCACTTCTATATTTCATAAGTATAAAATTTCGATGGATGAGACAAAATACCACAATTTTTAATTACATAGGTGATTGAGCCATTTTTGCACTGAAAATCTTTCTCAACTTCGAAAAAATGCCATCTTGCAACTAAATATCGAATTAAAAAAAAAGGGTAAGAGAAAAAATGAACTTATGAAACAAAGCATGAAAATCAACATTTCCATTGAGATTACCAAGATGTGAAGGGGCATTCCTAAAAATGTACCATAAACATAATCTGTGACATGAATTAGGAAATATTTCTCCTATTACTTTGCTAATTGCATGATCCTAATTAGTCATTATAGTCTTTGGTGACTAACTACCCATTGATTGCAAGAAATATTTAAGCAACTATTCAAAGGAAGCAGCAGTCTCATCTAACAAAAATGCACACCCAACATTATTGTTTGTCGATGATGATTAATACCCACAAAGGGAGCACATATTAGGTTATATTTATAGGTATGATAAGTTGTATTAAAAACCACAACATCTTCGAAGCAATCATAATCAATTATTGATCTACCATCTCTGCAAAAAAGAGTTTTTCATTCAATTTTCATGATACACTTGAACTGTGTAAAAAAAATTAGATCTTCACTTATTTTAACCTTGAAATGGTTAAGTAAACTTTGACCATCTCCGCCTTCAATCATCATCATCTTGTATTTGTTAGTGTAATTATAAAAATCTTATTTTTTTTAAACACAACATTTTAGTCCCACCAACTTCATTTGACATGTAAGAGTAAACATCTATAGAACATATACCAGCACTAACCATTGAATTAATGACATTAGCTTTAGCTACCGGAACTGATCTAGAATACCTGAGTAAATGTCTTTTTGAATGAGTTGATAACTCATGGTTATGCTCAAAAATAAAACGAGTGACTGCCCATGTCATATCCCAAAAATCGGGTTAGTAGAAATTGGGTTAATGAACCGAGAGTGATCACGATCAAATTTTTATTTAGATATCTTTTACTGATTTGATAATAAATAAATATCAACTATAATGATTGAGTAGTAGTGGAGCTATCCTTGATGATCTAAGTTCGAATCCCTTCGCTCTCATTAAATTCTATTTGGTGCAAATTTGTTTCAAACCCTTAGCCAATGTGATCCCATATTTTTATTTTTATTTGCGCAATTTTGAGAAGAAAAAAGTGAGTAGTCTAGTGGTTTATTAACTCCTTAGCTATCCTAGTGGTCCAAGGTTCAAGTCCTAATGTTCACATTCTTCTATTTAATTTTTTTTACAATTTTTCCATGTGATTTAAGTGCTTGTCGTCCACCCCTTTTTCAGCGTAAATAGGAGGATTTATTTCATCCAATAAAGGTCACACTTACCTTAAGTTGAGGGTGCATGATCTCCTTTTTTACTTCATGTATCCCTCCGTTACCAAAACTTCGCATCCTTTCCATACAAGAGGTTCATTGAACCAAGACCTAATTGACCATCTCTAACTCCCACTTACCATCCCTACCTCCCTCTTACTCTCATTTTCTCTCTTTTTCATTTCTGTTCTCATCCATTTTCTCTCTATTTTGCAAAATAACCACCAACCTTTCTTTTAATTTTTGCTCCTTTCCTCCACCGTGACCAAACCTTCCACCACCGTTCACCACACCATGTGGCTACCACACCTCCTCTACTCTACTTTTTCTCCTCTCATCGCCGCCGTGAACGCCACCGTAAACACTACCGTACACCATCGTAGGTCTCATTTTTCCTCCCCAATTATGCCAAAACCCCAGAGCTCCGCCGTCAGGCCACCACTCTACAATCGTCAGACTGCCGCCAAGCCGTTGCTGTCGGACCACCATCGTCGTCGGTGATTGAAAATTCTTCCTTTCTCTTCCTCTTTCACTTGTCGATTCTTTAATTGATTAAACTTACATACCCTTCATTCTATCAATCTTTTTATATCACTTGATTCATCTACTTTGTTCCTTTCTTGATTCATCGACTTCCATCCTTTCTCGATTCACCGACCATTCTGTCTTGAATCAAGTTGTAAGTGTGGTTATTTGGATCGCAAAATCTTTCTCTTAGTGGTTCATATCATGGTCAAATGGTGTAGTGGCCATAGGGACAATGTTACATTTTATTATCATTTATTTATTATCATACTAATACTACTCTTTACCATCTTGAAGGACCAAAGGATAATCGTAGGGGAGACCCCTAGTTTCGCATTGGGAATCATCTTTTCAAGAGTCCAAAACTGTGGGGTAAGTGTTGGTGAGGGCTTTGGTAACCAATCTATTAGTGATGAATATTTTTCAAATGAATCCTAACTAATAAACATTATTCATGTGTTAGATTCATCTTTCGAGTTAGATCAAAGTGATATTGTTATTAAGGATTGTGGTAAATCGAATCTATAATATAAGGTGTGGGATCGTTACCATTTGTTTGTGTGATATAGTTATTTTATTAAATTAATAATTTAATTATATTAAAACATGAATACACTAAATATTCATGAAGATTTGAAAAACTTAACAAGATGAACACCAAGTAAGTGACTCCAACCAAGTGATTCTATGAAACGCATGATAATTGATGTAATTATGATTGTGATTATGATGTATGTGTAAATATCATCCTCATGATATGTGATGTATGACTTATGTGATATATGTGATTATTTAAGCATGTGAGATTTATATATGTGTATGTGAAAATTGAGATCCATAATCTAATGTGAAAAGCATGTTTAACATGTTAAAGTGATTATAAGTGATCAATAAGTGATATGTGATTATAAGAGTATGTTTACATGCCTAAGTGTAAAAGTCAATAATATGTGTTAAAAAAGTAAAATTATCATATCACATGCATGGGGTGGGGTTTCGTGAAAGGTGGAAGTTATGTGTCAGTTTATCTGCAATTATGTGGCTATTATCGGTAAATATATGGTGGCTTGTCCACAAATGGTGTGTTATTGGATGGACGAGTTTTGGGGGAACTCGATATATGGAGTGTAGTAGAGATGGGTAGGAAATTTTATAAAATGTAAATCATTTTTAAAGTATGCATCGACATGTTCATGCATAAGTATCAGTAGTAGAACTTGTGATTATTATGATGAGATTGATATTTTGATATGTATGTGATTATAATTGTGTTGATCTCACACTGGGCTTTTAAAGTTCGCCCTTTTTTAAATTTGACTTTTTAGATAATAATTAAGGTTAGGACGGGCTCGACTTGCGAAGGTACTCTTAGTCATTTTCAGAAAAAATATACTATTTTGGTACTCCATATTTTGGGGATGTGTTTTTATTGTTGTGGACTTTTGCTTGGATTTTCTTTTGGACATTAGATTATTTTGATTTTGGATTTTTCTGCATGATTTAGGTTTTAAAATTATCATTTAAAAGATTCTGAAATTGACAATTTATGATGAATTTTTCATAACTAAATCAAACAAGGCTCAACAAGGGTGTTTTCAAAATTCAATACTTTGTTTTCGAAACTCAACACTTTGTGCTCACAGAATTGATATTTTATGCGATATATATTAAATCTACGTTTTGAAAATGACAAATGAGTTTTAGTTATGCAAATTATCTGCTGCGATGTTTTAATTGAAGTACGACACTTTCTGAAAAAATATCAAAACTTGAGTTTTCTAAAGATAACCAATTTCAAACACAATTCGGTTTTCTCAACAATGATGTTTTTAGCAGCGACAATTTTTAAAGGAAAATAGCTAAATGATTTTCTGCACCACCAATATGGCCAATGTGATCTTTGAGATTTGGCCATAACGTTTAGGTCGGGTTTAAGGGATTACAGTCCATTGATCTTGTATTGTAAAGTGAATCATTGCCGGACATCTAGTTCTTATTTCCAATTTGTTATGTTTTTTTGTTTCCGCAACATCTTCAAATTCTTTGAAACCTTGTTTGGAACAATAAAAGTATTTAGTGCGAATAATCTTTGTGCTAGAAAGATATCTATTTCTTCCTTTTAAAACACTAAAACCAATGTGATGACCATAATCTGTATACAAATTATAAGCTTCATCTTCACTATTCACCACAAGTCCATTCAAATTAGCATTATCAATTTTTATCCTTTCTATGTAAGTAAAACTTTGAGAATATTCCTCATCCATGTCATGGAACATATTTGCATCAAATTAATCATATAATTATATAGAACAATTACATCATCTAAAAATTTTCAAATTACTCAAATCAATAGCGAGAATGGATTTTATGGCGAGGATTCCTAAAAAAATTTCTCGTTCATCTAAATATTGTGCAAAATTATAGAAAGTAAAAAAAAAAAAGAAGAAGACAAATACACACTGAAATTTGAAGAAAAGAAAAGACTAATTGACCTGGATATGATGAAAAATGAAATAAGAAAATACACAAATAGAGCAAAACAAATTCAATTTCTTATTACGATATGAAAAAATAATTAACAAGTCTTTACATTAAAAATTAACAAAAAGAGAAATTATAAAATCTAAAAATATACAAATAATCAAATTAATCGGAATATATGTTTTAAATTAATCAAAAAATATATATCAACAAAATATAAAAATTATTATGAACTAAATTCAATTACTATTTCATATTTGAATGAAAAGATTAAAACCATTTATTTTAATCACTAAAAATAGGAAGGAACCAAATTCTATAATCCCTCCATTTTTTTGCTCAACTTGAAATACTTCCATTGTTGATGTTGAATTTCTCAAAACCTTAAATCCCTTTTTTTTCTAACAGTGAAGATGATGAAGAAAGGGAAAAAAAAATTGGAAAATTAAATCTCCCTGATGAGAAATTGAATAGATGTTGAATTGCCCAATACCCTATATCCCTTTTTCTCTAACAGTGAAGATGATGAATGAACAAAATAAGGAAAATCTAGTCTCCCTGATGAGAAATTGAATAGATGTTGAATTGCCCCAAACCCTCAATCTCTTTCTTTCTAACAGTAAAGATGATGAAGAAAGGAAAAAAGATCAGGAAAATCAAATCTCCCTAATGAGAAATTGAATAACCCAAAATTTGGCGTGGAGATTCTTATTTTCTTTTAAATTTGATTTGGAAAAAGTTGTTGATGTGGCATAAAATAATTATATAGGACCATATATGAGGTGGTGGGAAGGGTCCATGAAATAATTTTTCCATTCCATGTTAGCTAAAGCTTAATTGAAATCAATTCCAAACTAAGAAATCATCACAAACACTAATCAAGAAATGTAATAAATCTATATTATATACATATACATATACATGCATAAAAGATTCGTGTTTCGACTAGGTTTCCTATATTCAAGAGAAAATATCCAACGAGTTACGTTAATATTATTATGAATTGTTCTTTTAAATTGGTACAAGAGATCTCTTTATATGAAAGACTTGCCAATTTAAAATGAATAAAGTAAAATATCATATCGTACTTTTAATACATCATAAACATGTTTAATTATTTTCATTAATGGTTCTATAACAAGCCCTTCTACTTTTGTATAGGATAAAGACTAGGTAGCCTATATCCACACGAAAAATATCCAAAGTTATATTGTTGCTACTATAAATATTTCTTTTCAATTTGTACAAGAGTGTGTCTTGTTATAAAATATATCTTAATCCGACCCAGAATCCAACCCGAAATTAGACCTGGAAAAAAGCCCATTATATGTTTCTATAGAATCTTATAATAGGGGGCTTTCCAAACTCTCCACTTTTTCCATTTTCTTTTCCACCAAGAAACTTATTCCTCCAGACTCTAACCACCTCACCAAGAAGAAGATGAATTGACCAACTAGAGTTAGCAACCAAATCATGTACCAAAAATGGTGCAGTGAGTGTGGATCAAACACAACTCCACAATCTATCTCTCATTCTCTTTCATGGAAAATTAAGCAATAAACACATAAAGAGATTCAGGGAGTCGTCCAAAGCTCTCTTCCCTTTTTCTCTAGAAAGAAAGGAACTTTCTCATTGGTACATGGTATGGCTAATAGCTCCAACCTTGATGCCTTCCAAGCTGATGGAAAATGCACTTGATTTTTTGTTCAAGAAACATGCCAACAGAGAAGGAGAAGGTAGTAGAAAAAAGGGGGAAGGAACACGTCCAAGGCTGGGATCGGCTTTAAAATTCCGTGAGTTCCTTGTATTTTTTTCCATGAATCCTTATGTTGTTAATTTGTGAAGTGAGTATGGTAATTTTGGGTGGATTATCATGCTGTCAAGTGAGTTTGATAATTGCATGCACTTTGCATGTATGTTGTCCAAATGTTTGAACATTAATGTAGTTTGAATGTTGTTAATTATGTTGTCTGACTGTTCATTAAAGTTGTCCAAATGTTTGTGCATTAAGGTGGTCTGAATGTTGTGAATTTAAGTTATCTGAATGCTAATTAATTGTTGTCCAAATGCCTTTGAATTAATGTGGTTTGAAATGTTGTAACTAAATTCTGTCTGAACGCTAATGTAATGAAGTTGCCCAATTTTCATTAGTTTATGTTGTCTCAAGATTTATGTATTTAAGTCATCCAAACTGAGACAAGTTTTTTTTTAAGTCAATCAAAGGCATTCATTGTATGCCTACTTTCCGAATTAGACCTACATTCCATTGTTTGTACATGATCTAGTTGGTAGCTCTAGCTGGTCAGCTCATTTTCTTCCTAGTGAGGTGGTTAGAGTCTGGAGGAATGGGTTTTTTGGTGGAAAAGAAGATGGAAAAAGTGGAGAGTTTGGAGAGCCCCCTTTCTAAGAGTCTTTAGAATTATATAAAGAGGTTTTTTCGGGTCAGATTAAGATAATTCTATAACAATTTGTCCCCCACCATGTCGAGGAAGAGTTATAAAGTGACTCTTCTGAGACAGGCTTAAACGTGTGAAGCGTGTAATTGAGGGCTTACTATGTAAGTTTTAACTTGAAACTTTATTGAGAAAATTTTAATGTTCAATAGTGTGGTACAAGAGTCAAAAATTGTATTTACAGAAATGTTGCGAACTGAATTTATAGGAATGTTGCAAACTATATTGTATAATTATTGCGAATTGTATTGTAAAATACCTTGAGCTGTATTTACATAAATGTTGTGAACTGTATTATATAATATAGCGAACTATATTTACAAAAATGTAGCAAACTGTATTATAATCCATAGGATTATGAAAATATTGTATGTAGGAGGTTTTGGTCATAAATAAGCGAACCGCGAGATTCGTAAAATCCCATAAGTAAAAGGTTGTGATCGTAAATTAATGAGCTTTAAAAATGACAATTGTGATCGTAAATCAGCAAACTATTTAAGTAGAGTCGAGATCGTAAATCAATGAGCTCTTTATGAAGTGTTCATGATCATAAATCAATGAGCTTTAAAAATGACAATCGTGATCGTAAATTAGCAATATGTTAGAAAACTAAAGGTCGAGATTGTAAATCAACAGACTATAAGAAAGTTGAAGTTCGTGATTGTAAATCAGCAGACCATAAAAAAGTTGAAGGTCATGATCATAAATCAATGGATCGTAAGAAATTCGAAGGTCGTAATTGTAAATCAGCGAACCATAAGAAAGTCGAATTTACCTATGTAAGATTTCCTGAATAGCATAAATAGAACATATTAAAAACTTGATATTAAAGTTGAAACTTAACCTGTACAAGTTATTTTCAACAACATACAAAGGCACAATAGACACTTGAATAAATGTTGGAAATGTGCATTTACAAGGCAGTTTGGACAACATACACAACAAAATCTCATGGTATTTAACCTTTATCAGCACATTTGACTATCTCAAATCATGAGCATTAAAGATGATAAAACATTCATCCAAATAACTCCAACCCAGAAAAGATTTAGTTCATGGGTGGAAAAGTTAACACCAAATTAAAATCATTAATCAAAATTAAAAAAAGTTTGAATACAAAAATTAGGAAAACAAAGGCAGAAATTGCAGGATTTCTCGCCACATTCCAGCTTCTCTTTTATCTTCCGATTGTATGCAAGCCCAGGTTAGATATCTCTTCCCCTTCTTCACGTTTGTATTTTGCTCACTATAGCTGCTACCCTTTCTTTCTCTAGAATTCTCCAATGTAGTTCTTCTTTGAGCAGAGAGAGGATCGCTATCACCAGTCTTTTTCTCGCGCTGATTCACCTCTGAATTTTGTTGTAGAGAGAGAAACCGCTCTCTTTCTTTTCTTTTCTTTTCTCCTCGCAATTCGTGTGTCATTCATCTCTTCTTTCTACTCATTTTATAGGGTAGATATGTCCTTCTTAGTACACATTTTTCTCCCTCTTTTTCTGGCAGATTTATCTGGTGTATGGACAGTTGGCTAAAAGTGACGAGGACTGAGTGTTACATCAGCATTATCTTGGATTTGCCATGGCATTTATGTTGGCAATCCAGCCAACCTTTTACCATGGCAATATTTCACTTCCTTCATTCTCTTTCTCCTTTTTCTCATTTTATTCATCTTTTTTGTACCTACTTCATAAAACAACAAATTCTCTTTCTCCCAAGAGGAAAAGTAACATAAAATGACATTCAAGGCACAATCCAAACTTTATTATGCAATATTCTAAAAATAACCTAAAAATGCAAATATATCTACTTAAGTACAGGCATTTAATCAAGTTTAGAGGCTCGAAATATAACTCTTTTCAAGAGTTATTACACCTCCAAACTTGAATTCTTACTTGTCCTCAAGTAGAATATGTGGATGAATATGCATGAATGCAAGAAATTTCCAAAACAATCAGTCACCAATTATACTACCAAATCATAATGAGCATACTGTGTGCCTCTATTCTCAGCAATCTTCTATTGAAATAAAGAAAAATTGCTTACAATTCTTGTAAACCTGCTTAGCAAATGAAGTGCAGAAAATGTTTCCTAAAGGTAAAAGTTCCTAAATATTTCATCAATTAGAACTATAGTAGATTTCTTTTGAATATACCTAGGTTATCTCTCTCCTAAATTTAGTTTTTTTCACATTGATTCAATTTCCTGCACAATTTTTTTAGGGAATTCATATTGTCACATGATTTTATACTTGACAACCTTAATGGAGCATACACTAGACTGCCAAGTATTATATCATGTCATAATTTGAATATAAATCACACATGAAACAAAAGCTTTTAACTAAAAAGATAGATGGAGCAAACAACTATCTTCTTAGCAATTTAGCCTAAAAATTCAGTGGAGTGTCCCTAAAATATATACTTTTTTTTTCGACAAACACTTATATCTGAACTCATTTTTCTAGTTAACAATATAATGGAGCAAACAAAATATTACTAACCTAATCAATAGATTCAAACATTGGAGTATTCATATTATTTTACCATGACATAAATTATACACTATTACTATACTGAATTCAAGTCAAGAAGTCCTAAATTTATTCAAAGAATGCTAGTATAGCCTAATTGCATTTATATTTAAATTATTCTACTTTTAGAAATTCATTTTCAACAACTGTCCTCTGCTAAACATGCCTAAACAAGTATCACAATATTTTCTAAGTTTACAAAGAAGAGTTATTACTCCAGCAACTTTTCTACCAGTACCAACTCTGGTAGTGGGTTACTAATAATCATTATTTGATATTCTTTCCAGAATTTCGTATGCTTCATTGCAAGATTTGTCAAGCAATGTCTCATTAGCATATGCATCCACCACCATTTGCGTATAAGAATTTAATCTATTGTAGAACATTTCTATCTGTGTCCAATGCTGAAAGCCTTGCATCGAGCATTTTCAAAATAGTTCCTTCAAATGCTCTTATGCTTCATATAATGTTTCATCTTCAGATTGCCTAAATGATGTAATATCATTCCTAAGCTTGGCATTCATGTTGGGAGGATTGTACCTAAGTAGAAATCTCTGACATAGTTCATTCCAAGATGCCTCCATACCTGATGATAATGCATTCAACCATGATCTGACACAATCTCGCAATGAATAAGGGAATAATTTTAATCTAAGGGCATTTTTAGGAACACCCTGCTGCCTAAATGAGTCACAGACTTTAAGAAAAAGTCTCAAGTGCAATTTGGGATCTTCAATCGGTAAACAATTAAACTGCCCTACCGTTTGCAGCATCTGAAACATTACTGGTTTTAACTTAAAGTGTTTAGCTTGAATATGTGGCCTAACAATTCTTGGGTTTAGATCAACCAAACTAGGCACTACATATTCTTTGATGGGTCTATCTCTGTCATCTATGATTCGAGGAATAACAGTACTCCTTTTATTTGAAGTACTGGATCTTCCCTTATTGGATCATTTCTAATTCTCTCCATTTCTCTTAACTCTTTTCTTATTCGCCTTAATGTCCTTTCAATTTCAAGATCAAAAAAATGTCTTATATCCTTTTGAATACTTCTTCTCATGCACTAATACAAACCTGAAAAATAAAATAAAATACTAATTAATTGTTCTAACAAAAATAGCAAGAATAATAACAAATCAACTTTTCACCAATGTTACTAATCCTCGACAACAGCGCCAAAAACTTGTTGCATGCAAATAACTAATGCAATTGTGCAAGTGTACACATCATTCAAGTAATAAAGTGATAAGTAAGTATCGTCTCCATAGGGACCAAAAATTGGTAAGAAATTGAGTAAGTTATTATACTAAATAACCGAAAATACTCTCAAGTTGAATAGGATGTTTGTATAATGAATTAATGAAATCAAATGCTAAAAGGAAAGAATTGATATGGAAAATAAAATGTAGTGGAAAATTACAAAGAAAAGCAAGAGTAATTCTATTGCTAAATGAATAGGGCTAGAATTATTCAGGTGTAATGCTCATATCAAAATAATGTCATGATAAAATATTGTCTAATCAACTGCTCAGAGAGTCACCACTATAACCTGCCTCTTTCGATAGCTAGATCTTAAGCTACAAATTTGAGTTACTGTATGTCTATAGAACTCTGTATTAATAACTACAATGAACGTTCTTCTCTGCACAACTCGCAACATCTATATCCAGAGTGCTATGAATATTCTGTCGAATATTCGCTTACATCAAACGATTCAAGATCCAGTATATTTAAACTTTTCCGAATTAAAAATATGTCAAAGAACACAACACACAATCAACTATGTCTAGAGCATGCATGCATGTATTTAGAATAAGCAAAAATCGAACAAAACAGTGACATAGATGATAAAACACACAATCAACTATGTCTAGAGCATGCATGCATGCATGCATGTATTTAGAATAAGCAAAAATCATGAGCATTAAAGATGATAAAACATTCACCCAAATAACTCCAACCTAGAAAAGATTTAGTTCAT
>CM025153.1:21911487-21923117 GCA_013467495.1 Gossypium gossypioides
AGCATCTTTTATAAAATTAACATTAATAAAAAGGGGAGGATCGTATTTTTTAAATTCTTCAAGGATTTTCGATATTCGGCATTAAGAACTTAATTAATCAATTCGGTACCAATTTTGGGCGTTACGAGGATGCTAACCCTTCCTCGTGCGTAACCGACTCCCGAACCTATTTTCTCAAGCTTCGCAGATCAAAATTTTTTCAAGGTGAGCCGATCACACCTCAATAAATGATCGGTGGCGACTCCAAATTTTCGTCTTTTAAGTCGACTACCAAAAATTTTATTTTTCAAAAAAATGGTTTCGACAGACTCTTTGTAAAGAAATTTTAAAAATAATTTTTCTTTTAAAAAGATAATTTAATAGGTGTCCGATCACACCTAGAAAAAGGATCAGTGACGACTCCCTTTATTTTTTTAAAAAAATCAAATTGAGATTTTTGTCCAAATTTTCAAAAAGCGTTAGAATAAAATTTCCTTTCGTAGTGATCTCAATTAGCGCTCGTAAAATTTTAGGTCGCTACAGCTGGCAGCTCTACTAGGGATAAAAGTAGAGAGTCGAGTTTGATGTTAAACGCGTGTTGTCAAAATTTTTAAAATTCTTTGTTAAAATTAACATTTAATCGTGATTCTTGAATTTTGTTTTTGAAAAGTCATTCATCTGCATCATGTTGTAAATATTTTTCTAACTTGTTTTACCCTTTTGTCTTTCAGCTCTAAATTTTACTATTTTAATTTTTTTTAATAAGAAAATAAAAAGGTTTGTGAGTTTCTTCCCACACACCGTGCACTTGCATTCTTGCATAACATGGGCTCTCTACCCGAGCTCTGTCCGTTTAAGTGGAAGCAAATGTAAATGTAATCCCTCGAATTGTGCTCGCGAGCCTGTGATGGGCGATGACCGAGGCTCCGTACTAGCCTTAGTAGGTGACAGTATGGACAATTCGAGTACCTTTCTAAAATCGAAACCACATATAGTGAACCGTAGTAGCCACCTAATTAGAGCTATGTCGAACCTTCGTCCGTTGAATAGTCACCAAATAAGTACATGGGAGAAACGCCTCTTACTTTTTATTACATTTATACTTGTTTTTGCAAGAGAATTAGGTATGTTTAATAAAGTTGAATCGGATAGATTATCTGGTAAATATGTGGGGTAGGTTTACTTCGTAAAACATGATTGGGTAAAAATGTTGGCTAGTTTCTCAAAAAAATACATCATTAAATAACTTAATTTATTAGATTTATCATGGTTTTTCCCCCTTTTTATATTTGTTATGATTACTAACCAATGTTATTTGTCTTCATTTTATTTCTCATCATGCATCATAGGCATCCTATTAGGAAGGTGTTGATTAGAGATTTGTTGCCAAAAAAGGGTTTTTGATGGAGGAGTCAATTACGCAAGTAACCGAGAAAAATGTTGTAGTCTGAGACTGGTCTTTGAGGACCCAGAAAGCAAAAGGGGATAGTTTAAAGGAAAGATATATCTCTAATCTTCCCGAGCATGACTTCGAATGCTCGTCAGAATGACCTCGAAGACTTGACCAGGATCTGGAAACAGTAGGACCCAGATACTAGAAGCATCTTCACTAAAAAGTATAGGGATATAGCTCACTTGATCACAATCAATGTGGACGAGCAGTTGATTCAAGCCATGGTTCGATTTTAGGACCCAACCTACCAGTGTTTCACTTTCAATCAGGAAGACATGACTCTGACCATAAAGGAGTATTCTGTTTTACTTCGGTTTGACAATGTACAACTGAACAAGATATATGTGAAGAAGTCTAAATCGATGACCTTTAAGAAAAAGCTAATGAAGTTGACAGGGATGACTGATACATGGGCTGAAAAATAGATAAGGAAGAAGAATGAAGTCAGTTGTGTTCCGTGGTTTTCTCTTCGAGAGTTAGTTTAGAATCATCCGGATATTTTGAAAAGAGCATATATGTTTGCTTTGGCCATTTACGGACTGATCGTCTTCCCAAAGGTTCTCAGGCATATAGAAGTTACAGTAGTGGATTTTTTCAAAAAGTTGAGACAAGGAATCAACCCCGTCTCGACTATCTTGGCCGAGACTTTTAGATCTCTAAATAGTTGTAGGAGAAAAGGGGAAGGGTGTTTTATCGGATGCGCTCAGTTACTTAATGTTTGGATTTTTAGCCACTTTTGGAAAGTGGAGTGCACACCTTTCCATATGTTTTCAAAGACATTCGCTCCGAAAAAGATTGGCCAAAGGATGTCACTGAACAGCACTGGGTCTTGGTTTTCAGAACCTCCGTGCCGAAGATATAACTTGGAGAGCACCTTGTATTCATCCTTCTGTCTTGTTATACAAGTGTGGAAACTAAGATTGGGTGTCTTTACTAGGATTATAGGGTGGAGTTGGATATGCTACATTGATGGTTCAAAGATAGTTCACTTCGCGACAATTCATACCAGCTATCGGTGGATTGGCACAATCTAAGTTTGCCTTTACGGGTGAGGGTTACATGAAAAAGGTTTGAGATACTGCAAATTCTTGGAGGGAACTCTACCTAATGGAGTTAGCCCTCTATGCTGATACTATCACTCTAGATTATGACATATTGAGACAATGACTAGTGAAGAATCAACTAACCCTGTCGATTGATTACGCTTTCCAGACTCCATTCTCGAAAGAAATGTCATCCGAGCTGGAGATGGCAATACATGAATTTGAACGTGAAAAAGCGAAGCTGTTACGAGATATTAGTTCTCTTCAAGAGGAAAACTACTAGCTGAAGATTGATGTTCAAATTAAAAAGTCTAGAATCGAGAAAGTCCAAAAAGAAGCTGAGATCACAAGAAAGGACTTAAGGGATCCTTATTTGGAAAACAGGAAATTAAGAGGCACTATAAGGAATAGTGGATTGGGCAAATCATCGGCATAATAGAAAGAAGAACTACGCAACATCAAAGGTGGGATAGAGTTTTGGAGAGGGAAAGCGAAGAAGGAAGAGAAAAAAGCTGCACGTGCTATGATAGAATTAAGGAAGAAGAGTGTTAAATTCGAAACCGTGTCTGCAGAATTAATGACTAGTCAGTCTGAGCGTCAAGAGCTAAACGGAAAGATACGAGATTTAGAAAATACACTACAAGCTCATCAGCAACATTTGGATAACCTCCTAAAAGCTCTAGAAGAGAAGAATGGTCAGTATGATTGAAACATTCGTGCCTACGAAATAGCTCTCCAAGAAAATGATATGCATATCAGCAGTTTGGTCAATGAAATTCGTAAGGCAACTGTGCAAATAGTACAATTGTAGGATGAAGCGGAAGCTTTCAGTTGCCAATTCCCTCCAAGTTAAAAATCGAGCATGCCAGAGTTCCTAGAACGTGTAAGGAAACAAGGCGATGTGGCTAGGAAATTTGAGTAACTGTTAAGTTGAAGAAGGAAAAATGTTTTGTATTGGACTCTTTTGATAAATGAAACACCCAAGTATAGGGCTATCTTGAAATCAACACCTATTTTTTTGGCATATTTGCGTATGACTAACATTCATTAGTCATTCATTCACTCATTCATTCATTCATTCATTGCATGTACATATCACTCTAATCATTCACTAAGGCTAAAACCGTATAATCCATAATTACGACACTACAAGTTTGGAATCACGTCATTATTATAGAACGCGTCTAAGAGCTAGAGCTATGGATGCTAAACTCAAGGAGAGAATTGAAATAATGGAAAGGATCCAAAGAGAGTTACAAGAGCAACTGGCTAAGTCACAGCAAGAGGCGAGAGATCTGATGGTAAGATCTCGAAAGGAATCACTTGAACAAAGGGACCTAATGGCCAAAATAATGGAGATAATGACAGCCTTGGTCAAGGGAAAGGGACCTATGTAGAGTCCCGACATCATAGAGCCCCAGTCAAAAGCTAATAATCATCAGGATCCACTCTATCCCCCAGGATTCACTCCACCTCACGCCCATACAATACAAAGAAGGTATCCCCAAAGAAAACCTACGGTCTTGGAGTAATATCCTGCACCACCTACTCATCTAGGGCAAGGGATATTCATATCGAATCTGGAGGCTAATCCTTCAGATCCAATTGTTCCAGATCTAGACGATCCTGTAGAAATAGCAAGGTTGAAAATTGATGATCATGACGCTCAAGATAAGTATAGGATCCTGGAAGAAAGGCTCAAGGCGATAGAAGGTACTGAAGTCTTCTCTACGTTAGTGCCAAAGAGCTCAGTTTGGTGCCCGATCTAGTTCTACCCCCGAAATTCAAGGCGCCAAATTTTGAAAAATATGATGGGACGAGATGTCCAAAGGCGCATCTTGTCATGTTTTGCCAGAAGATGATTGGCTACGTGAATGAGGATAAATTGTTGATACACTGCTTCCAAGATAGCTTAGTCGGATCGGCTCTTCGATGGTATAATCCTCTCAGTAGAGAAAGGATCCGATCGTGGAAGGACTAAGCATCAACATTTTGTGAGAAATATAAGTATGTATCAGATATGGTACCTGATCGATTAACTTTGCAGATGATGGAAAAGAAGCCGACGGAGACTTTTAAATAATATGCGCAAAGATGGAGGGATATCTCGGCTCAAATAGAACCTCCATTAGCTAAAACCGAGATAACAGTCCTCTTCATCAACACTCTAAAAGCGTTATTTTACGATAAGTTGGTAGGAAGTGCCACGAAAGACTTCGAAGACATTGTAATATCCGAGGAGCTAATAGAAAACGCCATCAAGAGTGGGAGGATGGAAGGCCCTAATATTTCGAAAAGGGCAGTATCGTAAAGAAAAAGGAGGCAGAAACCCATATGGTTGGAACTGAGAGCCACTATACCTCCAATTCGTACCCAGCCCAATCAGACCTCGTTATCACCCACCTTCAAACTTCTACTTATCTCCCCAAGGTCCTTACTATCAAGCATATCTTCCTTACCCCGTCTACGCCATGAATAACCAAATACCGTTCACCATGTTCCCACCAAACACTATGCCTATAGGAAGCCAGCCCAAAAATGAACAAAGACCAGCAAAACCCAGTTCTGAAAAACTTTAGTTCACCCTAATTCTCGTATCATATGGAGAATTATACCCGAAACTATTGGAGAAGCAATTAATTTCCCCACATTATATAGCACCCTAAAGCCCCCATACCCAAAATGGTATGATCCTAACGCTAGTTGCATATATCACACTAGAAATCAGGGGCATTCTACAGAAAATTGCCTTGTATTTAAAAGGAAGGTTCAAGGTCTCATCGATGCTGGCATTCTGCGATTTGATGGTGTTAGTAATGTGGTTGGAAACCTTCTTCCTAACCATACTGATGGGAATGTAAATGCGGTGACAAATGAAGACGAGTGGCAAACCAAAAGCTGTGTTGTCGAAATAAGAACACCTTTGTGGAAGGTATGGGTGATAATAGTTAAAAAGGTTTTATTATATCCATCCAACAGAATCTTCAAAGAAGAAAATACAAAAGCTCAAAGTTTTTGTGACTTCCATGACGTCGAAGGGCATGACATCCAATCTTGTGAGGAATTCAGAAAACTACTTCAAGACATGATGGATAATAAGGAAGTCAAGATCTTTGATAGAATGAAGGAGGCCGAAGAGAGGGAAATATGCGTCTCTGATAATCAATCATTAGCAATCCCTTATAGTGTCGATCGGCCTTTGGTGATTTATTACGAGGCAAAGAAGGAGAAAGTTAAACCAAAAGTGGTAATCGAAGTGTCATCTCCTTTCCCTTACACGGATAATAAAGCAGTACTATGGAAATATGATGTCAATATTGTTGTACCCAAAGGTGAAAAGTCAAAGGCTACGAATGGATGTGTTAGCAGAGTAGGACATTTTACCCGCAGCGGGAGGTGTTATTCCCTCGAGATGGTTGAACCAAGGAGGAAAGCTACTAACTTGAACCAGAAAAGAAAAGTACCGATGCATGAGGTTGAGGTCAATGTTGAAATGTCATCTGAGGAAGAAGTTAAAAGACCCGTGAATGAGGAGGAAGTACCTGAATTCTTGAAGTTCATTAAACATAGTGAATATAGCGTCGTGGAGCAATTAAACAAGCAGCCGGCGCGAATCTCGGTATTATCTCTATTGTTGAACTCAGAGCCACATCGAAACGTCTTGCTAAAAGTGTTAAATCAAGCTTATGTGGCAAGCAATGTATCTGTAAAAAAGCTTGATAGGCGGGTAAATAATCTGAATACGGATAATTTCATCTCTTTTAGTGATGACGAAATACCGCCGAATGGTAGAGGCTCTGTAAAAGCATTACACATCACAACAAGTTGCAAGGGTTACATAGTACCAAATGTGCTCATCGACAACGGGTCTGCACTCAATGTCATGCCTTTGGCCACACTTTTTAGGATGCCAATTGATATGTCTTATCTAAGGCCTTGTCACTCCACAGTAAGGGCATTTGATGGGACACGACGAGAGGTTATAGGAAAGATCCAAATTCCTCTAGAGGTGGGCCCATATGCATATGATATCGAGTTCCAAGTCATGGACATCACGCCTTCATACAATTGCCTTTTATGGAGGCCTTGGATTCATTTTGCTGGGGCAGTTCCTTCATCTCTCCATCAAAAAGTGAAATTTATCATGGATAATCATTTGATTACTGTCACTGGTGAGGAAGACATTGTCACATCTATCTCTACTGATGCACCCTACATTGAAGCAAGGATACTGTCGAATATTCCTTTCGCTCTTTCGAATTTATCAATGCAACATTTATTACTCAAGGTAATAAGATTCCCGCACCCAAATTGTTAAAGAATACTAAAATAGGATTAAGCTGACTATAGGAAATAGAGTTCGAGCGAAAAAAGATTTGGGAAGATATCAACAAGGGATAGCTAGAGCGTTGAAACTAGTACACCACAAGGCTCGATATGGTTTGGGGTTCGAACCAGATATATGTGAGAGAAGAAAACTATTACAGAAAAATCAAGAAAGAAGAATCGCAAGAGCCTCAGGTCGGGAATTGGAATGGGAGCCAATGACGTGTCCTCCTTTGCCAGAAACCTTTACATCTGCGAAAATGATGTACCCAGGGTAAGACAATCTGCAAAGCACTTTATTATTAATTAAAAAGGGTCTTAAGAACATCAGCATAAATGTTATTGACATCGAGGGTGATGCAATTGAGGATGTTTCATTGATACGCCCTTGTCCTCTAGGGTATGTTTTGAACAATTGGACTGCTGTGGACCTTCTTATAGTTTCTAAGTCCTCTCTAGAGTAATCCCCAAATGTTAATTTCCCATTTTTTGTGTCCCTAAATAGTAGGTTCCTTTTATAAGAGCTTATGTTTGCTCTTTATCATTTTAACGAACATTAATGAAGATGCATATTGTCATGATCTTTTCATTTCCATTAACTTCGTAATTATTCCCTCTTTTCATAGCCTTTCCCTACATGTATCTCATATCATTCAATAACATTGTGTTTGTTTATTCCAATACTTTGATGCTCCTCTATAGTTTTCTTTTCTATTCACCTTTCAGGTGCTCGGATATCAATGTCATGAACAATCTCTAAGGTTGTTTGTTTAGGAGAAATCGAAGCCGAGGAAAATGCTGAAGATTGTGTCTCGTCTCTTAACTTACTGAGAATGGTAGAACAAGAAGGTAAACAAATTCTACCCTATCAAGAACCTATTGAGATAATAAACTTGGGAAATGAAGAAAAGAAACAAGAAGTAAAGATTGGGACTTCTATTTCAGAGAACACCAAACGGAATTTGATCATCTTGCTCCATGAGTACAAAGATGTATTTGCCTGGTCTTATCAGGACATGCCAGGGTTAAACGTGGATGTGGTGGTCCATAGGCTCCCACTGAAACAAGAATGCAAACTCGTTCAATAGAAGTTAAGAGGAATGATACATGAAATGTTGTTAAAGATAAAAGAAGAAATCAAGAAACAATTTGATGCTGGCTTCCTACAAGTCTCTAAATATTCAGAATGGGTAGCTAACATAGTTCTAGTACCGAAGAAAGACGGCAAGGTACAAATGTGCGTGGATTATCGCGATCTAAATCGAGCAAGTCCTAAGGATAATTTTCTTTTGTCACACACCGATACGTTGGTGGATAATACGACAAAACATTCATTATTTTCTTTCATGAATGGTTTCTCGAGTTATAATCAGATAAAGATGGCTCCCGAAGATAAGGATAAAACTACATTCGTGATGATATGGGGAACGTTCTGCTATAAGGTGATGTCATTCAGATTAAAGAATGCTGGGGCAACATATCAGAGAGTCATGGTGATGCTATTCCATCACATGGTGCATAAAGAAATAGAAGTTTATGTCGATGATATGATTGCTAAATCCCGGGAAGAAAAAAAACATGTTGAGAATCTTAAGAAGCTGTTCGAAAGATTAAAAAAATTCCAGTTGAAGCTTAACCCAACAAAGTGTACATTTGGGGCTACCTCGGGGAAATTGCTAGGTTTCATTGTCAGCGAGAGAGGTATTAAGGTTGATCCAAATAAGATAAAAGCCATACAAGAACTGCCACCTCCACGCACATAAAAAGAAATTAGAGGATTTTTAGGAATGTTGAATTACATCGCTCAATTCATTGCTCAACTTACCAACCATTGTGATCCAATTTCTTAACTCCTTCGAAAACATAATCCGGGAGAATGGAACAAGGAATGCCAAGTGGCCTTTGACAAGATAAAACAGTATTTGTCTAGCCCTTTGGTGCTAGTACCACCGACCCCTAGAAAACCCTTAATATTGTATCTGATCGTGTTTGAAAACTTAATGGGTTGCGTACTGAGGCAACATGTTGAGTCAGGGAAAAGAGAAAAGGTGATTTACTACCTTAGCAAAAAGTTCACAGAGTATGAGGCAAAGTACCCGTCAATTGAAAAATTCTGTTGTGCATTGGTTTAAGTAGTTCGAAGGCTCAGACAATACATGTTGTATCATACGACATGGTTGATTTAAAAGCTAGACCCAATAAAGTACATGATGGAATCACCTGCACTCTCAGGGAGAATGTCACGATGGCAGATCTTATTGTCTGAGTATGACATCACGTATGTGAGCCAAAAGTCGATAAAGGGAAGCGCAATAGCTGACTTCTTGGCAAGTCGAGCAATGAAAGAGTATGAGTCTTTGAGATTTGATTTTCTGGATGAAGACTTGATGTACATTTTTGAAAAAGAAAGTGAATCATCAAAAGAGAAACCATGGAAAATGAATTTTGATGGTGCATCGAACGCATTGCGGCACGGGATAGGAGCAGTCTTAGTGTCACTGGAAGGGAATCATTACCCGCTTACTGCCAGATTGAATTTCTTTTGTACCAATAAGATAGCGGAATATGAAGCTTGCATCATGGGACTTCGTGCAGCTATCAAACAGAAAATTAAAATTTTAGAAGTGTACGGGGACTCAACATTAGTGAGTTATCAAATCCGTGGAGATTGGGAAGCGAAGGATTCAAAATTAGTCAAATATCACGATCTCGTTGCAGAAATGGTCAAAGAATTCAAATGAGTGACTTTTAACTACTTTCAACGAAATGAAAATCAATTGGTTGACGCATTGGCCACCTTGGCTTCAATGTTCAAAGCAAACAGAGAAACTGAAATAATGCCTCTACAAATGATCATATATGAGGTCCCCACACATTGTTTTAGCATTGAGAATGAGTCAGATGGACGACCATGGTTCCATGATATCTTGGAGTATATCAAGGATCAAAAGTATCCTGAGCAAGCAAACGAGAATGACAAAAGAACAATTAGGAGAATAGCGATTGGATTTATTCTTGATGGGGATATTCTATACAAAAGAGGAAAAGATCAAATGCTCCTAAGATGCGTAGACGTTGTTGAAGCTAGAAGAATACTTGAAGATGTCCATGAAGGAATTTCTGGAACGCATGCTAATGGTTTCACTATGGCTAGGTAGATTATGAAACTTGATTATTATTGGCTGACGTTAGAAAGGGACTGCATTAGTTACACACGAAAGTGTTACAAGTGTCAAATTTACGGTGATAAAATTCATGCAGCTCCTTCGCCCCTTCATGTCATGACTTCTCCGTGGCCTTTTTCTATGTAAGGCATGGATGTTATAGGGCCAATTTCTCCGAAAGCTTCTAATGGACACCGATTCATCTTTATGGTTATAGATTACTTCACACAATGGGTAGAAGCTGTTTTGTTTGCTAATGTGACGAAGACTGCAGTCTGCAGATTCCTAAAAAAGAAGATCATATGCCGATATGGTTTGCCTGAGAGAATCATCTCAGATAATGCTTTGAATTTGAACAACAAGATAATTAAAAAAGTGTGTGAGCAATTTCAGATAAAGCATCATAATTCCTCATCTTATCACCCGAAAATGAACGAAGTAGTAGAAGCGGCTAACAAAAACATTAAGAGAATTATCGGGAAGATGACTGAGACATATAAAGATTGGCACGAAAAGCTACCATTCGCTTTGTACGCATACCGCACTTCGGTGCAGGCATCTACGGGAACAACTCCTTTCTCTCTGGTCTACGGAATAGAAGTTGTTCTGCCTATCGAAGTTGAGATCCTATCCCTACGTGTCTTGATGGAATCAAAACTAGAAGAATCAAAATAGGTCCGAGCTAGATATAATCAGCTAAACCTTATCGAGGGAAAACGCTTGAAGGCAATTTGTCATGGACAGATGTACCAGAAGAGAATGATCACGGCTCATGAAAAAAAGGTATGGCCAAGAGAATTCCGTGAAGGAGAGCTTGTACTAAGAAGGATCCTCCTAATACAAAAAGACTGTCAAGAAAAATGGACACCAAATTGGGAAGGGTCGTACGTTGTAAATAAGGCATTCTCAAGAGGGGCTCTGATTCTCACTGAGATGGATGGGAAAGAATTATCTAATCTAGTGAACTCAAATGCTGTGAAGAAATATTACACTTAAAAAAATCAATCAAATCAAATCAAGATGAAAACCCGAAAAGGGCGTCTTGATAAACAAAAAGGATTAGGATAAAAACCTGAAAAGGCGTCCTAATAAAGTAGGTTCGGACCTAAGGAGCAAGATGACTTGAACGGGGAGTCGAATGCTGAAGTTACAACATTTGAAGCATTCTCAGAAGCTCGAAATCTTCTACACAAGAAGCCATGTTTGAAAAGATCCTTGATGAAGAAACGTGGAAAAGTTCATGCGTTGGATATCTAGGGCATTCATGGATATTAAATTTGTTTTTTCCTTTATTTAAGACGCTTTCTTTATTGAATTATCTCTTGTCGATTTTCTTTGTTTGCTACTCTTGAAATAAAATATGAACGTGAGGTATTTCCTTCATGCTCACTTTGCCATTTTCAGGCATCTCATGTTTGGTTTATTTAAATGATAAATAGTAAAGTGACATACTCTAAACAAAAAGAATGTTGAGCATTACCCAGATGAGAACTTGATAAGTACAGAGGCCTCGAAGTAAGGACAAAGTTCAACAAGGGGCAGGAGGGTGATATACGAAGAAATGTGGGTTAATCACAAGAACTTGAGGAGAAGTACAAAACCTGAGAGAAAAGTCAAGGATTGAGGCAATGAATGCGGGCCCTCACGAAAATCATGACAAAAAAA
>CM025153.1:21944797-21958161 GCA_013467495.1 Gossypium gossypioides
TCGCAGAAGTTCTGGTTCAAATTTGGGGAGTCGGTTAAGAAGGAAACGGGGTTTGATTTGGATGAGGCGAATGTGAGGGTTGGTGAGTTGGTGGGGCGAGTTAACCAAGGGCTCAGGAAGGGCGAGGGTGAATTCAATCGGTTACGGACTGAGTTGCTTCCCGAGTTTGTTAGCTGGAACCGGTGGGATCGTTGGAAGGTTAGTTTCTTTGTTTCTTTTTCCTATTTGGCTATTGCATTTTCTTAGAAAAAAATTATAACTAATGAATTACAAATTAAAAATAGTTTAATAAATAACTACTGAAATCCATAATGGTTTAAGCTACTGAATTATCATTATCACAAAGCCTGCAAATGTCGTAAACAAATATTATCCATGGAAAGATATGACTAGTCTCTACAATCCAGTTTCTCTTCTGTCTAGTTTCGAAAGTTTTGGCTATGCCCGCTAATGGTCTATTGCTGTTGTTTGAACCGACACGATGTATGCTAACCAAATAGAGCACCAAAGGCTAACACATTCCTAGAAGGAATGTGCATCATTAGGCTGTTACAAGCTTTTATAAGGAGTCTTGCTGGATTTTTTGCCACCATGCCTTGAAATTTGCCTCAGTTGACTTTTCTTTTTGGAATTCTTTTCTTCATTTGCTTTTATATAAAATTGTTCTCCAACTTAGGAATTCTGTAAATAGTAAATTCACTGCCGAACAAATGTAGTTTTTTCCCCCTTTCATGATCGTAAAAGGTCAAATGTAGTTGATAGGCAACAAATGCTATGATTTTCAGTGCATCTTCAGGTTATGGTTTTGAATTAAAAAATTAAAATTTCCTTGAAAATAAACCAACATAACAATATTGTAGCAATCTTTAATAGTGATTGGGAATAGTGCTAGAGTGCCTTTCTACTTGCCCTTTAATTGTTACCCTATTGCCTGCTCAAGGAAGTTGAGTTTCAGGATATAGTTCATGGTGTACCACTTACAGTAGCTTTCTGCTTTTCTATTTTTTCCCTGGACCATTTCATTGTTTTTAAGCTGATAATTGGTTAACTCTTTTCAGGATTTAAAAAATTGGGAGCTCAAACGGATAACTGCTTTGATCCTCTATATTTTTGTTGCAATAATTTCTTGTCAAAAGTTGTATGCTGTTGTGCGAGCTCCTCAACAAGATCAAGAAAGAAAACAATTAACAGAGGCTTATATGGAGGCTTTGATTCCTGAGCCATCTCCTAATAATATTAGAAAGTAAATGCATTTCTTTTATTACTTGCAATTACAATTGCAGTTTACTAATTTCTTTATATTCTAATAATATACCAGGCATGACTATCTAGTTGTGCTTTGCTGCATGATTTTTTACTCAACCAACATCTAAGTTCATGTTTTAATGGAAGTTTAATCTCCTTCTATATAATTTCCTTGATATTGAACCTTTTAGATTTTTCTGCTTATTGTTTATTTATTTTCTTGGTTTTGAAGTAAGTTGGTTACTTTCATGTGTGTCTAGGGATTTTCAAAAATATCAATCTTTTATAATATAAAGATTTTGCTCAAAATCTGTCTATGAATCTATTTTCGGACAATGCACAGTATCATTTTGAGTAAAGGTCTAGATACTCATACATAATTGTGGAAGTAAGTGATTTGTTGTGTTAAAAAGAATGTGTTCTTCTTTAATTTACTAAATTCTTGAAGGGAATGCAAGTGATGTCTTCTGCACCTATACTATTCCCAATCATTTTAGCTATATCTACTGTTTTTGAGTAACAAGTAACCTGCATCTTATGTTTAGTCTATTGTTGGTTATTATGAAGCATTTATTTGGCCTATAAATACTCATGTGTGCCTATAATCTATTTTTCTTTCCCAGTTCTATTGTCTCTGAGCTTTGTTAATTTGAGTTCTTTCTTGTGATACAAACATTGAAAATGGTAAAGCAACGCCGAGATTTGGCAGCATGGAGGCCTTTCGATTAATTCTTATATCTCTAGCTTTCATGTAATTACAGGTTTAAGAAGGGTTTATGGAGGAAGACAACTCCCAAAGGCCTCAAATTGAAGAAATTCATTGAAGGACCGAATGGAATGCTTATTCATGATAGTTTTTATGTTGGAGAAAATGCGTGGGACGATGATCCAGAGTCTTCTAAGGAGAATGTGAAACAAATTATTGACAATGATGCACGATTGAATGCAGAAGAAAAGGAGGAGCTGAGAAAAGAGTTAGGCATTTCAGGTCAGTTAATATGTATGCTTGTACATAGCCATCAATCATTAATGCAAGGCTTTTATTTGCTTCTATAGAAGAAAGTTCTCTTGCATTGTGTTTTGAGTCTTCTCTGTTTTCAATGGAAACTTTTCATTCTAGTATTTTACCTTAGTTCGTCTCCAGTACATGAGTAGTAACTGGCTTCCTGCTTTAGTATTTTCTGCATGTCAGGTATATAACTTGTGGTTAATTTATGACAAGTGTTTTTCTTAAAGTCATGTCGGTTTTTTGGGTATTTGGCTTGAATTTTATCTATCTATAATGATTGAATTTTTTTTCCTTTTGTTTTTATTGACACCCTGTTTTATTCATGCTTGCTCCGGCAGGTGAAGTTCCAGATAGCATGGGAACATGGCGTGACAGGCTTCAAGCTTGGAAAGAGATCCTGAGAAAGGAAAAGTTATCTGAGCAATTAGATTCCATAAATGCCAAGTATGTGGTTGAATTTGACATGAAAGAGGTGGAAAATAGCCTTCGCAAGGATGTAGTTGAAAAGGTAACAGAAACACAGGGAACTAGAGCTCTATGGATATCTAAGAGATGGTGGCTTTATCGTCCTAAACTACCTTACACTTACTTTCTTCAAAAACTTGAGTCCTCTGAGGTAAGTTGGTGTCCCGTCTTGTTTATTCTTGCACTTTTTGGGAAATAACTAGCATGCTTCTTGAATTCCATTGCTTGAATATTTTTTTTATTGTTTTCCATACCTTACTAACTGGAATTTATTTTGCATTTCATTGGTGAATTTCATATTGTTACCCTCAAAATTTATACACACATTAATACCATAGTTGTCTAGATGAGAGTACATGCTGGTACATTCCATTTGTTTTATGTACCTCTCAGTCTCAGTTTATTTCTTTGTACTGGCTTGTTTCAAAGCATTATGTTTCAGTGAGAGCAAATCTTCTGTGGTTTTTTATTTTGTTTTTCATTTTCAAAATCTAATGCTACAGATCTCATAAAATCACTTGAGAATAGCTGCCTTATAACACCAAAAGGCAAAAGCTGCAAACACCAGGAATTATATAGTTAGAGATTTGTGTTGTAGAGCAGTAAAATGACTTCAATTTTCCTCTCAGAAAGGTCAGGAGTTGTTGAGAGATTGGCAAAATGAAAGCCCATGTGGAGGGAAAGAGGACCTACATAAAAACTGATACTGTAGAAACATGGGCAGAATGGGTCAATAAATTCCAGTGGTCATGCATAATAAAACATATACCTTTTGTGTTTACTCCAAACCGAGCTTGGTGTTCTGTCTTTAAGATGAGCGCTGTATGGTTTTCTTATTCTAGAAATTAAGAGCTTCCACATTTTTCACTTCCAGTTATATCTTCTAGGTGCTTGGTGATTTGAATTGGTGGGCATTTGCCCACTAAAAAGTTAAAATGTCTTCACCTGTATATTCAGTTTTACTAAGCAAGAAGGTTTTATTTGTGGCAAATTTCTCAATTACTTTTGTTTCAGATTTTTTATTTTGATTATTGTTTAGAGGACTATGATACTGTGTTGATTTACATTTTGGTATTGTTATAATCAAAGAGAATATCATTTATATTCTCTCTGTTATTAATATTATTCAAACTATTTTGAATTATGTAACTTGAGTTAATTTTCCTGTTTTCATTTCATGCATATAAACAAATGTCTGAAATTCATTTCATTATATATGTCATAAGACTGAAATGGTATATCGAAATGCATTGTACCTGCATGTACAACTTTTCTGAGAAAATGGAATGCTGCTTATCAATATGGTACTTGCAACCTTTGAATATGTGGTGTCTGTGTACACATATATTTGTATGCAGACATGTGTGCTCATCTGTCATGTACATATGTAAGCATGTGCATTGCCAATGCGCTTGCACTTGCACGTGCATCTTCATAAGCATATTCCCTTTATTTGCTTTTTCGGGTGAGGATTTAGATGGTTGTATAGAAATCCTCTAAATTTTAGAAAGTGTGAATCCAACATAAAAGAAAGGGAGGAGGTACATTGTGACACGAAATTCAGGGGATAAAATGCATGGTGCTAACATAATTATTTGTTGTTAGAACAATTATTACTGTAAGATTTTTGTGGGATACCAGAATAGCAGTGGAGGAAGTTTTGATAATGCATTCTTTTTAAAAACAGGTTGCTGCTGTCGTGTTCACTGAGGACTTGAAAAGATTGTATGTAACAATGAAAGAAGGTTTTCCATTAGAATATATCGTAAGTATGATGTTTCTTTCTTGTTGCTTCTGAAACAGAGTTATATATACGTATCCTTTTAATAAAATTTCTTGTTGCCATACCTCTTTGGCAGGTTGATATTCCCCTTGATCCTCACTTATTTGAGATTATCTCAAGTTCTGGAGTTGAAGTAGACCTCCTTCAGAAGCGACAGTTCCATTATTTTATGAAAGTCGTGATTGCACTGGTTCCTGGATTATTAATTTTATGGTTAATTAGGGAGTCTGCAATGCTTCTCCATATCACTTCTAAGCGTTTTCTTTACAAAAAGTATAACCAACTATTTGATATGGCTTATGCGGAAAACTTCATTCTGGTAAAATTTTCAAATTTCCCTTTTGTTTTTCCCTGCTGTCAAATTCTTCACATTCTTAAATTCTGATTTCATTCTGTACTTATTCAGCCAGTTGGAGATGTTGGTGAAACAAAATCCATGTACAAAGAAGTGGTATTGGGTGGTGATGTCTGGGATCTTCTTGATGAGCTGATGATTTACATGGGAAATCCTATGCAATACTATGAAAAAGGCGTTCAGTTTGTTAGGGTAAACTTTTTATACTCGATGGATGTTTTCTCAGTCTTCTACTATTGATTGGATACTAAGGTAAGCATGTCATTGGTATGTCATGATAGGGTGTACTTCTCTCTGGACCTCCTGGGACAGGCAAAACACTTTTTGCTAGAACACTAGCTAAAGAAAGTGGGTTGCCTTTTGTTTTTGCTTCTGGTGCAGAGTTTACAGATAGTGAAAAAAGTGGCGCAGCTAGGATCAATGAGATGTTTTCTATAGCAAGGAGAAATGTAAGCCTCCTCCTTCACCCCCCCCTTCCTTCAATTTTGAAAATAATTGACATTTCGGAGCTCATTTTTTGCTGTTGGAATCTGGTTGCTCTGGTGATTTGGAACTACTTTACACATCGAAAGCATGAAAACTAATTGCTACTAAAGCTTTCTTGGTTTGACTTGATTGAAGTTTCTGTAAACTGTCTTGAAACTTAAATCAGTTGGATTCCAGGTGCAGTCCTAAAATAGCTCTTTCGATTTTCACTCCTAATATACTCCGTGAATAGCTTCTCAAATGTTTTAAGAAAGAGTGGTGAAGCAAAATCATAATTGGAATAATTAAGAATAAAGTGGTTGTCTGATGTTGTTGTAATTTTGCCCTTCTCTTTTTTCTTTTTAATTAACAATAAGTAAAAAGTTAAAAAATTGATGTTTTTAATTTTTAAAATCAGAAAAAGTTAACATGGAAAATGGAAAAAGATATCTTTTATGCTTCCAAAATAAGTAGAAAGTTAAAAAAATTGATGTTTTTAGTTTCTAAAATCAGAAAAAAAAAGTTTGAGTTAATGTGGAAAATAGAAGAAAGATGCCTTTTATTCTTCCAAAAGTTCTAGAAACAAGAGAAAACAGTTAATTCTTTTTGGCACTGTATGACACTCTACCAAATACTCTTTATTCACCACCTTTTCATGAGAACAACCATCGAGAGTGACTTCCAAAGTTTTCAACACATGCGCTGCTCTGCCATCTTTCACAGCTTGCACCATCTGAACTCTGCATTATCTCAAAATGATTAAATTTTATCATACACTAGTTGCCAATCCCCACATTGTCTCTACTACCTTGTAGGACTACAATTACTCTGCTTGCTTCCAGTATTCGCGCCAACCACCAAAATTTTAAATAACACAATATTTTGTAATCCATGACTGCATCACGATTTAGCATCATAGTCTCTTTCTATTCATGATTGCCTTTTATTCATAATTTAGTGTCATAATTACCTTAAGTAGTCTCAGTTACTAAAAGAAAGACAGTTTGGATTGCGGCAAAAACTTGATTAATGTTGATGGATAATGATAAAAAGTTCTTTGCCTTTTATGAGTCCTTGGATAAGAGATAGAAGACTTCATAAAACTTAGTAATTATTTCTTGAGCATTTGGTCTTTTTAAAAAAAAAATTCTTGAGAATTTAGACAGTAAAATCTCCTACGATTAGTTAGAACTGGTTATTGGCAATTGATTGTGCTTTTTCTTCTTTTAATACCTTTATCACACTCTATATTCATCTCTCTCTTGGCCATAGAAGAACGTAATATTATTAATGGAAAGGAGAGGCCTACTGTAATACCAATGAGAACAGCTTTCGTGGTAAGAAGTAGGGACACTGATCAAAGTCAACTGAGCATCCACCCTTAAAGGTTATAATGGTCCTTCTCCCAGATTTATTAGCGCGAATAATGGATCTCAGGAAGTTACCTTTATTTTTTTCCTCTTTAAAATTTCAGCCAATTGTTTCTTGATCTTTTAAGGACCATGAGGACTTTCATTTCCAAAGGTTCTGTTGGCATTCTGATATGGCTTTAGTTGAACACATTGGTTAAATGAAACCAAATGCTACATTGGAATTTATTCTGTCTGTATTCATAATTTTGCTTGCTTAGTACTGACAGCATTGTTATTTTCAAGTAGCAGTTCTAATATGCCAGCATTCTCATTCTAATTCCCTTGTAATAATTATTGATTTCCTTACTCTAGTTGTTTTCCGCTTATCAGAATTACATGCATATCCTTTGTTCCAGGCACCTGCATTTGTGTTTGTTGATGAAATTGATGCTATTGCTGGAAGGCATGCAAGAAAAGATCCACGCAGAAGGGCAACATTTGAAGCACTTATTGCTCAGCTTGATGGGGAGTAAGTGTACTAGTTTTTGTCACTGCATATGCCAGTATTTGCTCTCGTAGCTACTTGTTTGCCTTTGGATTTATTGGAGAATAATTAGAATTCTTAAACAATATTTAGTAATACTCATTATTGTTTAATTCAAATTTCCATGCTCATCTCATCTAAGTGTCTTGTTTTCATTTTCTTTTTAGATAAATAAACATTCTAATCATTTTAACAGAGATTGATTTGTTATGAGTTCTGGGCCTTCAGGGTGGTGGGACTGAGTTGGTAGAGTTTGTTCAGCTGATGTGCATTTTTGGACTTCTAGTTAATATTTTTCACTTTTCCTCACTTTTTTCTTTTTTCTTAATGAACAATGATAAGTAGTCTCTTTTGGTGCTGTACTAGAGCATCTGGTCAAAGGTTAAATCAGTTTGAATCCTAAAATGGTCATATTTTTAATTCTTGAAAGGAGCTCTGTATTTTGTTGTTTTGTTAACTCTGCAGACTAAGCTACTTTTTTCAGGCCTTTTCATGCTTGCAAATTAGTTTTCTTATTGAACTCTACATCATATAGGAAGGAAAAAACTGGTGTTGATCGGTTTTCACTCAGACAAGCAGTGATATTCATCTGCGCCACCAATAGGCCAGATGAATTGGACCTTGAATTTGTTCGCCCTGGACGCATTGATCGCCGTCTATACATTGGTTTGCCAGATGCAAAGCAACGAGTGCAAATATTTGGTGTGCATAGTGCAGGAAAGCTGCTAGCTGAAGATGTGAACTTTGAACAGGTAAGTTAATGTAATTTGAGCATGTGTCTAAGTATAGTGGTTGGTCTGTTCTTAACTTCTTATTCATGTGTTTTCCTAAATTTGCTCAAGTTCATCCAACCCTTTTTTCATGTATCATGCACCTATAGATTAAAGGGATAACATATCTGCTGTTGACAAATAAATAGCATTTTCTTACCATCACCATCATCATCATCATTGCATGTAACACTTATCTGATGCTTTTATAAAGTCTGATTATGTGTTAAAGCACCCAACCTACAAGGTTAAAACTAACTGGCATTAAGCAAAGAGGCCCAATTCTATACAAGGACAAGGCATTGTCCAAAGCTAATTGACGTTAAATACATACCACTTAGTCCACTAGTAAGCTCTATTATCCATCAATTATGCACTTGATGTCATTTTCTTAACCTTGTACATCACCAATGAGCCCTTGTTCTACCTTCCTGAAGCATATCAGTCTTCATAACTAGTCAGAACTCTTGGCATGCTCAAGAATGGGTTCAAAAGCTGCTGGGATTGGTCAAATATACCTAGAATCTTCATGTTGTATCTTTTTTGGTCTGATTACAATATTTTCTGACCTGCTTTTATTTTTTTGTGATATTTGGTGAGAAGGCAATGGAAGCTGCCTTCTGAAGTTTATTTTAAGGGGATAAACAATTCTAGTAGTTTGCAAATTTACAAAATCACTCTTTCTTTTTCTTTACCGAGCTTGCCAATAACTCAAGCATTATCACCATTTTTCTTTCAGTTGGAAAGGTTCTGCTGGATTTTATATTGTCTTCTGCATCTACTGCACTGAGAAAAATCATTAAAGAATGTGTATTATGTAAACATTTTTTAACTCCTATGAGTTAGGCAGCTGTTTTTACCAATATATATAGGTGAAGTTATTTGGGTGGTTGTGTTGCTTCACTCTAGTGAAAGGGACAAGCAAACAAGTATGTCTTTGTGTAATTGTTTTTGAGAAATAAAGGTTGATGTGTAATTTGATTGAACAAGATTTTTCGCCTGCTGCTTTCTCATATTATTGTAATTATTAAGACCCTATTGGTATATGACTGCACAGTTGCACAATCCACACTCTGTTTAGAAGGATTAAATAGACAAATAATTTGAAGTAATGCAATTTTTAAATAAATGTAAAAATGAGGAGAGAAAATATGTTAGCTGTTAGAATGAAAATGGTATTTCAGGAAAATGGAAAAAAGAGAGAGAGAGAAGGAATATGAATTTTAAGTGTAGATCAGAGTTCTTTGTTAGAAAAATGGAGTGCCACCTTTTTGGTGCAGTAATGTGCACAATATGGCTTATCAGTTTTCAATTAGACATACTAAGTGTTTGAGTTTGAATGCTAAAAAGACTAATTTGGTTTTGGGCTAACTGTTGTCTTATCTCATCCCACTACAGCTTGTATTTCGCACAGTTGGTTTTTCCGGGGCAGATATCCGAAATCTTGTCAATGAAGCAGCAATAATGTCGGTAAGTACTCATTTTGTCATTAATCCAAAAATAATTGCTTTGACATATGATTCTAATGAAGTATATGTTTTTAGTCTACTCTCAGTTATGTATCTAGCCCTCATGACAGCTTTCTTTCGGATATAGCTGTTTCATGTTTGCAGATGCTTAATTGTTAGGGATGTCATACTGATTGTTGCCTGGAAATGTGTAGATGCTTTGTCTCCTAAGTTGATCATATCTGTTAGTCTGTAGGAATAGAGCTGTGATTTGGTAAAAGAAAGCAGGTTGTCAATGTTGTTTAAATCAGTCAATTGTAAATTGGGACACTGGAGGAGTTGAGTTTGGTAATCCCAGTTTTCAGGTTAGCCCCTCTATGAAGCTGTGAAATATGGACATGGCTCAATTTACATTTCCATGTCAAATCTGGTTAAATGTCTAACATGGCTGGATACATGTATATACTACCAAAGATGCCAAAGCTGTTAATAACAAGATTATTTTGTTTTCCAGCATGAGACAGACACAGTGTGGCCATGCTATATGCTGGTGAAGCAAGAAATAATTATTGCCACCATATTAGTGAAAAGAGAGAGCGATTGTGATGACTGTTTAGTCATACCTTGGCTTTGCCTCATGCATCAATCTTCATAGCTAAGGCTCATGGTAGAACTGAACACAGCATAGTTGATGCAATAAAGGAGTGAAAGGTGATACAATGATGTTCAAAAGCAGCTTGTGACAGCTGCTATGAAAGAAAAGATGAGTTTAAGTAGTGAGGCACAAGTTTTTAAAAGTTTTGGTACAAGTGAGCTTTCTTAGTCAAAAGATTTCATGCCTTCTGGGCTGGAGGTTTTAGATGAAAAAAGTAATTGGGTTTAGATAAATTTGAAGATCAACCCAATGGAGGATTTAGGCATGATAACAAAATTACTTTTAAGCATTTGTTAATAGTGACATACCCTCAATTATGTATTTTGTTTTCTGTTTTCTCTTTTTGTCAAACTGTGAAATTTTAAATAATATAGACGTGTATATAACCATAATATTGTACCATGTTCATGCCCTAATTGATGTAGCTATGTCCATGCCTCTTTCTTTTGTTTTTGTTGTTGTGTGTGTGTGAGGCTACCAGGAATTAAGCCCTGGTCTCGGGAACTAAATCCAACATTCTATGTACAAACCACACGGTAGCACACGCCAGTTTCCTGTTTTTGTGTTTGTGTCCATGCTTCTTAGTGCTGGAGCTTGTTTGAAAACCTTTGGACTACTGTGGTGACCTCTAGTGCAATCTGAGCGGAAGTTATTTTTTGTTGTTTCCTTCGGCCTTGGGTTTCTGTTACATTTATATCGTATTGCAGGTGAGAAAAGGGCATTCTAAGATCTCCCAGCAAGATATTATTGATGTGTTAGATAAACAGTTGCTTGAAGGTATGGGTGTACTCCTTACAGAGGAAGAGCAACAAAAATGTGAAGCAAGTGTAAGTGCTGAAATCTACTATTCTTAAATAGTGCTATCAGACAAACTTTGCAACCTTTTGTTGTAATATGCCAGACTTTAAGAAGTTCGATTTTCATATTTTCTGTTCCAAGGGTGCATTTTTACATCTAGAGATATGATTACTGGTTATAAAATTTCAGGGAAAGATCACCTAGAAGCCTGAAATTGGCTAGCACTAAAAGCATGTAACAAAAAATTGAAAAAGGATTTTCAAGTTTTATGAAAATCTCCTAGTGTAATCATTTGGTGGAGTAGTAGAAGCTGGTGGAATAACTACTATTGCCCTTTAAATTACTTCCTGTTGATTATTGGAAATTTGACAATGAAAGGAAGCTGATCATTTTGTATTATAGAATGTTTTAGCTTATTTTTCTGGTTTTTTTGGTTGACATAATATAGGTATCTTTTGAAAAGAAGAGACTTCTGGCTGTTCATGAAGCTGGGCACATAGTTTTAGCTCACTTGTTTCCTCGATTTGATTGGCATGCATTTTCTCAGCTCCTGCCTGGTGGCAAGGTACAAATGTTTTATCCTCAATTGGTTTCTATTTGATGGTTTGTTATGTACTTTTTATTTTTATTTTCCTTTCTTTGTTATTTTATCTTTTTCTTCTTCCCAACATGAATAGGAAACGGCAATATCTGTATTCTACCCCCGTGAAGACATGGTTGACCAAGGTTATACAACATTTGGTTACATGAAAATGCAAATGGTGGTAGCCCATGGTGGACGTTGTGCTGAACGTGTTGTGTTTGGTGATGACATAACTGATGGTGGAAGGGATGATTTGGAAAAGATAACAAAGGTGTTTTCCTTATAGCATTTGCTTTTTGATAGAATAGTTTAAATGCATTGCTCATTTTGAGGAAAATTTACAAATATTACTCTTGTCACGTTAGCATGTTCTCGCCACTAACCCCCCNNNTTCTCTCTCCTTTTTTTTTGATTTGGTGAATTTTGGAGTCAAAGCTTTCTTCTGAAATCTGTTGAATATGAGTTCAGGATAATTTGTCTTTTGCCAGTATCTTCTGCCTCAGTGATAGTGTACTTTGTGTGGAACCTTAAGGAAGCTTGAGGCAGGTGTCTGCACTAATTTGGTTTAGTTAGAAGGAATCAGAAAAAAAGGTAGCTTTGAGAAGAGATGAAGAAATGTTTTATTGAAGTTAAATGGAATTTCAAAATCCTTAATTTATTTATCTGGCTCCCTGTCTTTTCTCTTGCACTGGTTCAAACTAATCTGAGTTGAGAAGCTAGTTGAGGTACCTGCTTCCATAGGAGTTAAAATTGATGATATCTGACGTCTAAGTTAGTGGGCTAGGTTTACCTTTGTTCCACTCTGCATTTCTGAGAAAGTGTTATGGAAATGGAGCAAACAAAGATTTCATGATCTAGTTCTTTTCTGAATTTGTTATCTCAAACTTAAGCACTGATTTTATTCGTAGTTTATCTTGATAGTCTTTTTAGAAGCTTTTCCAGCTGCATAAGCATAGCATGTCTTGAGTCACAACTTGGTGCACTACACACAAATGCCCTAAGGACTAGATCAAATTGACTCATGAACATGGATGCTTACTTCTGTAAGAACATGTACAGATAGGTTGTTTTGTGTTTGTATTGTTTTTTTGACTCTTGTTCAACCTTTTAGTCTTGAACTTTTGCTCTTACCCAGGGTTAGCCTCATGGCATTTTACATTGTCACAACTCACCTTTCAGGCATTAAGAGGGAAATTTTGTTTTAGTTTTCTTCTCCAAGAAATCATGTCTGAACTATGAGCTAAGCTTTAATAAGAGTTTTTTATTTATAATTTTAGATGTACCTTATTTTTACATCATAATTTTTCTTAAGGATGTAAGTATCTAAACTAATTGCACTTCGGGGTGTCTTAAATTTACAATGACCTATGTCTTTGTTTTTTATATGAAAAGTACCCTTCAAATCTTGTTTTTTCTCACTGAATGTGTCTCTTCAGATTGCAAGGGAAATGGTAATCAGTCCACAAAATGCAAGGTTAGGGCTTACTCAACTAACCAAAAGAGTGGGGCTGTTAGATCGACCAGATAGCCCAGATGGTGAATTAATAAAATATAGGGTATAACTCTCAAGTTGTAAATTTTAATAGAAACATCCTATTTCTTTTTAACTAATTATTTTTCCCTACTCCTTTGTTGTGCTAGTGGGATGATCCTCATGTAATTCCTGCCAATATGACACTTGAAGTATCTGAGCTGTTTAGTCGAGAGTTGACAAGGGTAATTTTAGCTTGCTCTGTCTTTTTATAACTGTTGTTTGATATTGTGATAATGTACCATTAGTCTATTAGTAGTAGGTGCTACTACCTGCACAGTAGTAACAAATATCTGTTTCTTTATAATCTGATTCCCATCGGTGAAGAACAAAATATGGTGAAATATCTTTTAATCTCTCT
>CM025153.1:21962896-21973809 GCA_013467495.1 Gossypium gossypioides
ACTCAGTTTAATACGTTTATAAATGTATGTGTTTTGGTAATGCCTCGTACCCTATTCTGGCGTCGAATACGGGTTTGGGGTGTTACAGGAATGACACAGAAAAACGTCAATATTTTAAATCATATTTTAAAACCATTTGCCTTTTTTATTCAAAACTAGTGAACTTGGTTATTTGCCTTTGTTTTGAGAAAACATGTTAACTCCAAAAATCAAACGTCCTTAAAACTTTGTTTGTAAAGATTAATTATTTCAAAAGAAAAACGTAAGTTGGATTTTATTAAAAAATTATTTTCAATATTGGAGCAGAAATTAGTGTTAAAATCATATTTTCTTTAAAAACCAAGTTTTCTTACATAATCATTAAAATATCAAATAAGCAATTTCAAACTTTAAGTCATGCAAATCTAAATAAAACCCCCAATAAATAAAGTCTCATGCCACAGTCCATAAAAAAATTTTTGTAACATCCCAAAATGGGGCCTAGTTGTATAGGGCCCAGTGAGATAGGTTCCCCATAGAAACTGGCGAACTAATGACCACCCAAGAGAGAGTGGCAAGTAAGTATTCGTTAGCAGAGCTGGTGAACAGGAGTTTACAAAAGGAAATAACAAACATATATTCGCCTGTAGAATTGATGAATTAGTGTACGCCAGTAAATTGGCGAATAGGGTTGGTCAGGAGGCTTGGCAAGTTGGTGTTCGCCAAAATGATCTGGCGAGTAGAGGTCGCTAGTAGGATTGGCAAACTAGGATCACCAATTCTAGACACGTGTAAAAAGAACAATTATACTACAATTAGGAAGACTACTTACTTTTCTCTCTATAATACCATCCATACACGTAACTTATTTTCTACTTCTATTATGATTAGAGTATCCTAAAAACATTAGGACACTTGGAGCCTATAAATTAAGCCATTTTTGTTAGAAAATTTCGTATTTTTTATTGAGAAAAACTCTCTTAAAATCATCATCGATTATTTAGTTTTCAAGTTCTGAGAACCCAACACCCAACCCTTAGAAATCAGGGTAAGGCCTTGTTCTCTTTTAATGTTAGAAGAGTTCGCAACAAGGGAAACTAGGTTCACTAAAAAGTCTAGCATGTGTGAACCTAGGATTGCTTATGTTTATGTATGTGCTTGAATGTGCTATTTGTGACTTGAGTATGTTAGTAGCGAACCCAACAGAACCATCTTCAAGCAAAGGCAAAGGAAAAGTGAAACTTGTCTAAGTTTTTAAGAAAATTGGTGAGTGTACAGGGATCGCCACTTGTATGTGCGAACTGTAATGCTAATCAGGAGCTTAGGGTTTTAACCTAAGTTCTGAGAGTAAGCCTTTTCTATTACCTTGTTATGTGAATGTATTTAAGAATGTGTTTTTTTTAACAGTGGTATGCAAGCTCTATATAGCAAGCTCTATATGTTTTACAAGCTCTTTATGATTTACGAGCTCTGTATTAAGTAAAATTTTTAACAAAATAACCTTCTAAATCTGTTGGATATAATGGCATGCTATAGGATTGTGAGTACTCACCTATATGTTCTATGATTTGAGCGTTGAGGCCCTCTGGTTGGTTGAAGAGATAAGGGAATGTCGAGCTAAGCTCCATTGAGTGGGACATGTTGGTGTGTTGGAGAGTATTTAGCCTTATGCTACACTTAATGGGACATGTTAAAGACTCATTGATTCATCCTGGGACGTTATAAGGAGATTCGATTATCCAACAGGAATGAACATGTGCTTAAGAATGTGTTTTCTAAAATATTATGTTTTTACTATTTTCAAGCTATCTAACAAGTAAGTACATGCGAACCAGACTTTGCACAAGTAAGGCGAACCTAGTTCGCCAGTTTAGTAACCATGCTTATATTTCTATTTAACGTATATTTTGTACTTACTATGTGGTTATTATTTCATGTAAATTCACTGAGTTTGCAAGTACTCACACACTCTTTTGTAAACACTACAGATAAGTAGATCGCAGGGTGAGCAACAACGAGGCAAGTGACCTAGGTGAAGCATACATGTTATAAAGGTAGTACAAGCAAACCCTGGACAATAAAGGTAATGTGGGATAACCTATTTTGGGCTTAGAGATATTGATCTGATGACTTCGCCAAATGATTTAGAACTTAGCAAATTCTTTTATATTCTCTTGTGTTTTCTTTAAGTTTTATTTGTGAATCGAAATGTTTGATACAACAACTGATATTTAAATATCTGATTATAATCCAAGTCTGCTTGATGTTATCTTAATCCTCAAGTCTTAATGACTTCCCCCATGCTTTTATTTGCAAACCCATGTTACTTTAAGCAATAACATGTAAGAACCAATTAATTATCTTATTAGAGTTCGCCAAGAAGTTACATTTGTTGGTGTCAGGGTGCGAACCCTAACATATGGAAAACAACTTTCAGCAAACCCTTAACGAGTTTCAATAATACAGTATAGCAGAAAACCCAATGAACCAAGTTCACAAAATTTGAGTACTTAAGGGAACTTACGAACCTTACCTTGTTTAATAACCTTGATATGTTACGAGCCCTGTTCACAAAAATCAACCTTATGTAGAAAGACTTAATAATCCTTGAATATGAAAGCACTTAGCAAAACCATTACACGAACCCCAGACAAGCGAACCCCTAGTAGATAGTAGGCGAACCCTTTATGTGAAACTTTGCTCGTGTATATGCGAACTTTTACTTATTATGCATGTGAACCCTTATTTATTCTGTATGCGATCCATACAGGTATGAAAACCCTTATTTGTTTGTGAGCAATGACTAAATAAAATTTGATTAAGTGTTTTGATGTAAGAACCTATATGATATTTCGTTGCATGAAAATATCTTAAGCATATATTACATGTTTTATATTGAGGTGTAATAGACGATAGGTTGGGTATTAATGGAGAGTCACTTTGGTGGTTAATGTGGCATTCCATAACTCAGGTTCGACAATCAGACTGGGTATGTGGTGTTACGATATTACAGTTTCAAAATAATCATTAAAATAAAGTTTAGAGTATTTAAAGTTAAAATCATCCGATAAGCTCCTTCGATAGCTTCGTCCAAGTCCTAACCTCGGGGGTTATCTAAGTGAGCTAATAAGCTCAGTGTGAGTCTTAACTCTAGTAAACAGTAATAAATAATAAATATAACACTCAAGCCAGTAAATATATAGAATATTACGAACAATATAGAATTACATAGTTTATAAAGTGCATGAACTTTAATACAGTGTTTTCAGAAAAAGGTTCTACCCAACTCCACTTCACACCATAATAAGAGTTCTCTAGAAGTCATCCAACCAATAACATACCAGTTTGTGGACAAGCCACTAGTAATGCAGATAAACTGCCAAAATTGTGGACAAGACACTAGTATTGTAGACGAGCTGCCAGTAATGTGAACAAGCCACCAGTAATGCAGATAAACTGCCAGTATTGCAAACAAGCTACTAGTATTGTGGACAGGCTACCAGAGTTGCAGACAAGTTGCAAGTACTCCCTCATTACAAAATCGTCCAACCCCAATATAGTATGACATGTTTTTAATTATACAGAGTAGTATAGTAAGCATGACTAAAACATGCAATTAGTAGATGATTCAGTAGGCATGATTTAGACATGCAACCAGTAATACAAGCAATGGCATGAAATATTATGCACTAGGTAAAACAGTACCATAAACCACATTTTTAACATGTGACTAAAAGTTTAGTAATAATATACATGATCTATCATGTAATCAATCTCAATATCTGATCAGTGTAATGTTTAAATATCACATATTATGCGAAATATCACCAAGTCATACAATAACGAACAAACACATATGGCATCACCAATTCATCAGATCGGAGGGACTTACTTGAGTTCAATCCTAATAAAGGATTTTATCAATCACCAAAAATATTTAGTGTATTCTCTTAGTCTATATTTAGGAGTAGATTTAAATGGTCACTTTTATTAATCGATAATTACATGAATTTTATGAACGAATCATCCACCACATCAATAGGTTAAAACCCACACCTAGATTCAGCGTTTCATGTCACTAGATCAAATCTTCCCCACTTCAGTGATACGGATCTAATTAGATCTCGCTTGATCTAATCGAGTAATGATAGTATGACACCAAAGGTACACACATTAGTTTTGACTTTATTCTAAAATAGTTCTCTTATGAAATTGTTTTGAGGAACTTACTCTATTAATCATTGAAGGAGATCTAAGAACTTCTTTTACACTAAGGCAAATCCAAACGATCCGGATTGGATCCTTCACATAAATATGTTACGCAAACATTAGTCACAGATTCGCCTCATATATATAAAAAAGAAATGAGTGAGATAGATGAACATATCTTTACTTACTCTATATTGGGTTAAATCGGAGACTACGAATCAATTAGAGAATTTTGCAAAAGTGATGGATGGGCGACTTTGGAGAAATAAAAAAAGAAGTAATAGTGAGTAAGATTATTATTTAATAAATTGAAAAGAATAGAGAAAAGAGTGATAATAGTTCAGTTATGACCAACAAATGAAAAGAGGAGGAAAAATGAAAAAAACCAGGCGATGGCGGTGACAGTGGCAGTAGAGGTCCGTCAATAAAGGTCCAGCGGTGGATTTAAGAAAGAGAATGGAAGATACAATGGTGATATGGTATTTGGTTGGTGGTATGGTGGTGGCAAACGATGGTGGAAGTGGTGCAAAAAAAGAGGTGATGGCACAAAAGGAGGAGAGAAAATATGATAGGAGAGGGAAAATGAAATTAAAACAAAACAATTCTTTTTTTCACTTACTAGGGATGGCATACAAGGGTCAAAAGGGGAGAAAGATGGAAAGGAGTGAAACTAAGGGGAGAAATGGAAAGGAGGGGGAACAAAGGGGTGTGAAAAGGGGTGTGAAAAGGGGGATATAAAAGGAAGGAGGAGAAAGATAAGAGACGAAAGAATCTCCCTTACATGGAAACAAATATGGGCGACAAAGAGGGGTTTGACCAAGATGTTTGTGCCAAAATTAAAAATAAAAGTGGGATAGGGGACTCGAACTTGGTTATCAAGGGAAACTACACTAGTTCTGAACCACTAGGCTAGAGCACATTCTCACTCAAGAATTAACGATAACTAAATTTAAATGGGACGTGACAACTCTACCATCCTTAAAAATAAATTTCATCATCGAAATTTACCTAATCAAAATAGATGGGGATATTATTGATGAATTGAGTCCTCCAGCTCCCAAGTAGCCTCCTTAGTGCTATGATTTTGCCAAAAGACCTTTACCAGTGGAATCCACTCTTTTCTCAGAAATTTAACCTCACACTCCAAGATCTGAACTGGCCCCTCAAAAGATAAATCTAACCTTACCTCAATCTCTTTAATCGGAACCACATGAGATAGGTTAGATCGGTACCGCCTCAGCATACAAACATGGAACACGTCATAGATATAGTCCAGCTCCGAAAGTAACTCTAATTGATAAACCACCGGTCCAACCCTCTTAAGAATCCTATAAGGCCCAATAAACCTTGGGCTCAACTTGTCCTTCTGACCAAATTGCAAAACCTTATTTCATAGTGGCACTATTAGAAATACCCAATCCTCGAAAATGAACTCTATATCATTTCTCTTCAAATGTACATAGGATTTTTGCTTATTCGATGTTGCACTCAATCTATCTTGAATTAGATTAACAATACTATCAATCTACTGAACCAAATTTGTCCCAACATTTTCTTCTCACCTAATTCAATCCAAAACAAAGGTGTCTGATACATTTAACCATACAGTACCTCATATGGTGTCATCTGAATGCTCGACTAAAAGTTGTTATTATACGCAAAATCTGCCAGTGGAAGATGCTCTTCCTAACTACCTCAAAAATTGATTACACAAACCCTAGCATGTCTTCAAGGATCTGAATAACCTACTCAGATTACTCATCAGACTGTGGATGAAAAGCCATATGAAAGTCCAGTCAAGTATTGAGAGCCTCATGTAGTATCTTTCAAAACTGAGATGTATAACAAGGATCCCGATATGAAATAATCGATACCAGTACCCCATGTAGTCTTGTTATCTCTGAAATATACAATCTCACCAACTTCTACAGATAATAATCTGTACAGACAGGTAGGAAGTGAGCCGACTTAATCAGTCTATCCAGAATAACCTAGACTGAATCTTTCTTAGATGTGCCAGGGGTAACCCACTAATAAAATCCATAGTCACTTGCTCCCATTTTCACTAAAGGATCTTAATAGTATGTAACAAGCCAGAATGAAACTGGTGAACAACCTTCACTTACTGACATGTCAAACATTTAGCCATATAATCGATTACCTCACTCTTCAAACTCGACCACCAATAAAGTTCTCTCAGATCACAATACATATTATTCCATCCAGGATGTATAGCGTAATGGCTACTATATGCTTCTTGAAGTATGGACAATCTTAGATCTTTGTTGTCTGACACACAATATCTCCCACAGTAACACAAGACACCATCAGAATTGAACCCAAAATTTGTAGTCTTACCCTCCTCAATCTACTTAATCTGAGGTAAAAGAGACACATTTAAAGGTTGCTTCATCTTAATCTCATCAACCAAAGTAGCCTTTACCTGTAACTCCGCGAGTAAGCCACCGTCATCAAATAAACTCAGCTTAGTGAACATCGCTCTCAAATAAGTCATCGACCTCCTACACAGTGCATCAATTACGACGTTAGCTTTTAGTAAATGGTACTCAATGGTACAATCATAATCATTAAGCAACTCTATCCATCTTCACTGCCTTAAGTTTAACTACTTTTGAGAGAGAAGGTACTTAAGGCTCTTATTATCCGTGTAAATGATACACTTCCCACCATATAGATAATGCCTCCAAATTTTCAAAGCAAAAACCACAATCACTAGATCAAAGGTAGGAGTTGGGTAATTGCACTCATGCAGTTTAAGTTGCCTCGATGCATAGACCACAACCTTACCATATTGTCTCAGCACACAACTAACACCAGTATGGGACACATCACTATAAACCACATAATCTTTCTAGACTCGGGCTAAATCAGAACCAGTGCTTGAGTCAACATAGATTTAAGCTTCTTAAAATTAGCTTGTTACTCCTCAGTCTATTTAAAAGGAGCACTTTCACTTAATAGATTAGTCATAGGGGCCTCAATCAACGAGAATCCTTCCACAAACCTCCGATAATAAATGGTAAACCCAAGAAAACTTTGGATCTCACTAACATTCTTAGGCTGCTTCTAATCCAGAATGCCCTCAATCTTCTTCAGATAAACACGGATACCTTCAGTAGATACTATATGACTTAGAAACATCAACTCTCTAAGCTAGAATTCACACTTACTCAGCTTAGTATAAAGCTTCCTCTCATGGAAAATTTGCAGAATAACCCTCAAATGTTCATCATGCTCGAATTCAAACTTAGAGTAGATCAAGATGTCATTGATGAAGACTGCAATAAACTGGTCAAGGTAAGGTTGAAATACCCGGTTCATTAAGTCTATGAATGTAGTTGGAGCATTCGTAAGACTAAAGGGCATCATCAGGAACTCATAATAACCTTACCGAGTCCTAAATGCGGTCTTAGGTACATTGGATTTCGTCACCTCTGACTGATAGTACCCGAACCTTAAGTCGATCTTAAAAAACACTATAGCACCTCTGAACTGATCGAACAAGTCATAAATCATTGATAAAGGATACTTGTTCTTTACAATCAACTTGTTCAATTGTCGGTAATCAATGCAAAGCCTCACAAATCTATCATTCTTCTTGACAAACAAGACTGAAGCTCCCCATAGCGAAACACTAGGTCTTATGAAACCATGGTCCAAAAGTTCCTGAAGCTGAACATTAAGCTCCTTAAGTTTCTTAGGTGCTATGAGGTAGGGAGCAATGGACACCGGAGTACTCTCAAGCAATAGATCTATCCTAAACTCGACCTCCTACTCCGGAGGTAATCTAGACAACTTTTCTGAAAAAATGTCGGGGAAATCCCTCACAGTACATATACCTTTCACAGTTATTACAGTTACATTTGTGTTCAATACATAAGCCAGATAAGGCTCGCATCCCTTACAAACCAACTTCGTAGTCACTAAAGTGAAGATCATATTAGATAAGTAATCTCTACGCTCACCAACCATCAAAATCTACTTACCAACCGATGTCTTCAAAATAACCCTCTTCGAAGCACAATTTAAATTGACTTGGTGTTCCATCAACCAGTCCACACCCAAAATTAGATCAAATTCTCCGAAGGGAAACTCCATCATATCGACTAGAAATTCTTCCCCAAAAACTTCCAACTGGAATATTCTATATATCTTATTCATAGTAACAAATTGTCCTAAGGGACTGACTACAGTTTATCAGCCATCAAATAAGAAACATACAAGTGGGTAGATCCAATATCTATCAAAGAGAAGTACTGAACATAATTAACTATAAAAGTACTTGCTATGGCATTAGTTACATTACGATCCTCTCTGCGTCTAACCGCATAAACAAGGGTAGGCTGCCTATCATTAGTCCAATTTGCACTATTCTAACCCTAAACTCTCTGAGGCTATTGCAGAGCCCTCTGATTTTGAACCCTATTTTGCACTGAATATTGCATCTGATCATTACGTTATAAACAATCCTTAATCTTATGCTCTGTGGACCCGCACCTCCAACAAGCACCCATCCTCCTCCAACAATCACCAGAGTGTTGCTTATCGTAATAAGCACAGTTCGGAGTCCTGCCTCCAGTACCAACTACCACATTACTCTGCCGAGGTCTATCATCTCTAGCTCACTTAATGGGTCGCGATGCGGTGATAGTGGGACCAACATCCCTCTTAACAGGAGCCTTAGCTTTTTTTCTCCTCTCACGCTCCACACGCTTAACTTCCTAAACAATCTTGGTTTTCTCCTCCAAAGTTTCGAAAGCCCTCTCTTGGTGTGCAGTGACTTGCATCATCAGATCATGCCACAACCTATTTTCAAATCTAACACACTTGTCCTGCTCAGTCGCAATTATCCCTTAAGCATATCGGGTGAGTCTCAAGAATTTGGCCCCATACTCAACCACTAACAGATCCCCTTGCTTTAGTTCAATGAATTCAAGCCTACGAGCATCCATGTATCTGGTGCCCACATATTTCTTTTGGAAAGCCTCTTAGAAGTAATCCCAAGTCAATCTCTTCGCTTGCATACCCCTCATAATGGGCTGCCACCATCGGTAAGCCTCGTCCTTTAGTAATGATACCGTACCCTTTAATTTTTGCTTAGGAGTACAATCCATGTTATCCAAGATCCTTTTCGTAGCCTCCATCCAATATTTAACTATATTAGGGGTCGTCCCAACAATGTCCTTAAATAGCTCAGCTCTATCGGATCGAAGCCTCTCACTCACAAACCCACACCTACCACATCCAGTTTGGGCTCCAGCCACCCACTAAGCACCCTAAGCATAGCTTGCGATACAACATCATCTATAAGCTTTTGATGACTACCCTCAACGGTAAGTGCATTCTCAACATGCTCGGCCACAAGCTCAAGGGTACGCACTTGAGATGTAGATAACTCGATTTAGGCCTCACGGCCTTGCGCTCTACGAGCTTGCATGCCACGGGTTTGTACACCTTAGGTATTCATTTCATTATCGCGAGTCTAAGTTTTATATAATTATCTACAGTTTAGAAATAAGTTCTCGTTATTAACCTTGAGTGTTTTCAGTCTAATAGTTCAACTACAACTTACAGTCGATAGTTTTTCTATAGTTAGTAATAAGAGTACTTATCTAAGATCAGCGTCAGAGTCTTGGATTTTTTCTGTAAAAAAAACTTTATAAAATTTACTTGTGACATGGTTCCTAAAATATCCATTAAAACATGCATGCAAATTTTGAATAAAAACCACAGTGTAAGTTTTGAATTGGGCTCTGATACTACTAAATGTAACCTTCCAAACCCAGCCTATATATTATGGCCAAATATTGAAGACTACATTGGCCACCGGAATGGTATAGAAAAACCATTTGCCTTTTTATTCAAAACTATTGAACTTGGTTATTTGCCTTTGTTTTGATAAAACATGTTAATTTCAAAAATCAAGCGTCCTTAAAACTTCGTTTGTAAAGATTAATTATTTCAAAAGAAAAAACTAAGTTGGATTTTATTAAAAACTTATTTTCAATATTGCAGCGAAAATTAGTGTTAAAATCATATTTTCGTTAAAAACCAATTTTTCATGCATAATCATTAAAATATCGAATAAGTAGTTTAAAACTTTAAGTCATGCAAATCTAAATAAAAATAAAGTCACATGTCATAGTCCATAAAGAAAAATATTACAGTTCCAAAATAATCATTAAAATAAAGTTTAAAATACTTAAAGTTAAAATCATCCTAGACGCTCCTCCGATAGACACATCCAAGTCCTTACCTCAAGGGTTATTTGTAAAATTAGTAAACTAAGTAGTGAGCTAATAAGTGGGAGGGTTTGGGTAAAAATATAAGCTCGAAAAATGGGCTAAGAAAAAAAAGGCTTATTTAAAAAATGGGCTGAGTCTCGAGCAAGGCTTTTTAGGCCTGATCCCGACCCGACTCGAATATGCAAAAAAAGTTTGCTATTTTTTTACTGTTTTCTTGCTTTTTTTACTATTTTGTTGCTATTTTCTTGTTTTCTTTCGCTATTTTGCTACCATTTCACTATTATGTAGCTATTATTTTGTTATTATTGTTTGGATATTGTATAAGTTGTGTTTTATTGTTAATTTTGATACTATTTTAAAGGTATTTGCTTGTTAAGTTGCACTTATCTTAGTGTTATTTAAGTATACATATTTCTTTTTTAAATTTCTTTTCAATTTGTTGGGAAACATTTATTTTAA
>CM025153.1:22058244-22079735 GCA_013467495.1 Gossypium gossypioides
GGAACCTAAAGGAAGCTTGAACTTTCGACCCTAATTTGGTATGTGCAGTTTAGTTATTTTCTTGTAATTTTTATAGATGTGAGGTCATGGGAGCTTGATTTAGCTAGCATATGTACCAATTGTAAAACTATTAAAGTTTTAGAAAGTTTCCATTGATGATTTCTTGAAGTTTTAGGTATTAAATTTATAGATTCTAAGCTTAGATGTGAAAAAGGACTAAATTGCAAAGCTTACTTGATAGTTTTGTACATTAGAAACTAAACTGAATAAAATATAAAATTGATTGTAGAAATAAGAAATAGGAGGTTTCTAACGAGTAATACTGAAATCGAATTTCAAATTGAAGTTTAAAATTGAAAATTAGGTTAGTCCTGATTTTAAGGGCTAAATTGAAGAAATTGAAGATACCAAATGATAGGGATAAGTGTGGAACAAGATCATAAGTTTGTCCAAGTCGCAGATTTGACTTAGGGTTCTAAACGTTCAAAAAGAAACTATAACATCCAAAAATTTAGCTTAAAAGTTTTGAGTAATTATTTCAAAGATGAGTAAATAGCCTAATGGTTAAAAGGAAATAAGGAAGCATGGAAATTAGATCAATGTCTTATGTTTGAATCCCTTCCCTTGAAAATAGCTAAAATTTTTCCTTCTCCCTATTTTTGTGCTGCCTCTACCTAGTAAACTAGGTATAAATATCAATTTTTTTCAGCCTTTAGCCATTTTCTTTTCACCCTAGTCGCCCCTTCCTCTTCCTCTCTTTTTTTCTCTTCAATTTTTCTTTGCTTTTCCCTTGTGTGCCGCTGCCCAAACCACCAAGATCCACCATCCCTTTTTTCTTACTTTTGCATCAAGTTCTTGCACCATTCTCCTCTTCTTCTTGCTACTATTTTTCCATATTTTTTTTCAGCCTTAAACCTGAAATCTTTAACCCCCAAGAGCGATCTCCATTGTTGCCCATGAAGCTCCATTGTCGCACTTTCTTTCTAGCTAGTGTAAGTGACACTTTTCTTTCGTTTTCTTGGCAAATCTACTAAGAAAATACCTAATTTTCTAGATCTTTTGGGGTTATTTTTAATGATTTTATAGGTAATTTTTCAGCCTTCAAAACTGATTTCAATTGGCTTTCAAATCAACTTCGATTTGCCATTTTTAGTGGTGGTGTGCCGCGCCTAGAGGCACGAAAAGGGATGCTATTTTCTTTAATTTTTACCATTTATTTCAAGAAAAATGATGGTCTCATAAAATCTTCCTAATCAGCCTCTAATCTTGTGTGACTTATGAAAATTCAATCTTGATCGTTCGACAACTCGGATCTGACAATTCGGAAAGAGTAAGTGTGGTTGGATGTGGGTTAATGCGTAGTTTCAACTTAATTGTTGGGGAAATTATTAATTAATTGGATTAAGGTTTTTAGTAATTGAATATCTATGGGGTTTTTCAGTATTTAATTGTGTTAGGTGTCGAATCAAATGCCTCGAACCAATAGTGAAGCCTTTGGACGTTCGCGTGTACATTTCCCGTTGAACCAGTCTGGGTAACTTAGTCGCTTTGGATCAGGAATTTTTATGGAAATGTCGATTCTATTAAATTCTTATGGGTATGTTCTAAGTTTTTTTTTACAGCGACCTGCCTCAATAAATTCATATTTATTTTATTCTAGGTTCCATTTAAGGTTTTAAAGAGAAATCGTGTGCTTCGCATGTAGTGTTGCAGTAGTGCGAAAATAAGGTGTGGGTCCTAACTCGTTAACTTGAATGTTTTAATAATATTTTAAATGATATAAATATGGATTTTTGGTCAGGTTTAGTTAAATGACTAAGTGAATGTTAGAAAGTGGCTAAATCAGGTACGTTACTAGCCTTAACTAAATGGCATGTTTGCAAAGTTGCATGGTTGATTGATTAGAACTAATATGAATGGTTTGCTAATGTAATGTATGATTGGTGGCATGTATAACATGTATTAATTTGGAAATAAATATTGAATGCCTGAAATCTTGTTGGGTAAAATGCCATGAAAAGTATTGAATGAAAAACTATTGTACATGCACTGTGATTATTTTCCTAAAGTGTTAACGAATGATAGTATGATAAAATGTCACCGTGTTGATGGTGAAGTTGAACGCTTGATAAGTGAACGTTATAATGAGGACATATATATTATGCTACTGAATGAAAACGTATGAAACGTGCATTTGATTGAAATTAGTATGACATATAGCATGTGCATGGGGTGGGATATTGTGGTTGGCAGAGGAGTTCTGTGGAGTAACAATGGCATATTAAGTCCGCATATATGTTGTCAGTGCACTGCACAATGAGTAATGAGGAAAATAATGATTATATCATATTTTATGTTAAATAGCGGTATTTCTACATAACGTTATATGGTGGTTTAACCACATTAAGCTTTGTTCGCATTTTTGGAGTTTGGTAGACGAGTTTTGGGGAACTCGTGCTGTGTAGCGAATGGTATGGGTAGGTTTCATTATGCATTATGATGTGTCCATGACATTTATGACTGATTTTACTTATGATATGTACGTGTTGCAAATATAATACTGGTGAATGATATTAGCATGTATGATTGAATGGTCTAATTGATTTGACTCACACTAAGCTAGTTACCTCACCCCATAGTTTCAACCTTCTCAATTAACAAACGTGACTAGGATTGGACATGACATACGGACATACGACGGGCTTCGGACATTTTTTTTTAATTTTGTTTGGGTTTTAGTTAAATTTATTCAGTTTTTGGACTATAAAGCTATTTGAACTATGATTGGGTTTTTTTTCCTGCTTGGGATTTTCGTGCATGCATACTTGAAATATAGATTTGATTTTTATAGAATTATTTGAAATTGGACAAAGCATGATATCTGGCTTAAACAATTAATTAATTAATATCAAATTTTTCGCTACCATAAAAGATAGCAAAATTTCTCATCAAGGAACGTTGAGTTAATTGTTATTTTCAAACCACACTTGTGCTAATAACATGACCTAAGAATGGTAGATTTAATAAATAAACGTTTTCCAAAAATAACAAAGATATACTGCGGTTTTTCCTAAAAGAGATGGTACTTAAGGCTTGCAACGTACGATAGGTTAGCTGTGTCGCATAGGTGACTAATGTGATCTCCACAATTCGACCATAACGTCTAGGACAGGTTTGAGAGTTTAGATTTAGTGGTATCAGAGTTAAGGTTCAGAATCCTGGATGACATACATAAAAAGGGAAAGTTTTTGGAAAAAACAACCACAATGTTTTGAAAAATATTTTTTTTTCAAGAAATGACGAAGTCCGAAGGTCTGATGTTGTGCCCATAGAAACAATATTGAAATTTTAGAGAAACACTAGAAACTATTGCATAAAATTTTAAATAAAATAACTTTAATCAAGAGTGCACTAAAAGATTAAACAAAGTACTAAAGATATTCTTACTTGTAAATTATAGATTTCATAAAACATCAAAATGAATACTCGAGGGATGATAACTTGTGGTAGGAGGGGTCGTAGGAGGTGACCTCCAATCGTTCCAATTGAGTCATTTGTATCTCAAGAGCTCGTATAGAATGTTGAGCCCAGTCAGGCAGTTAGTGAACCTACTACTGAGGGTGGAAATAGGGGTAATATGAATTATGATAATGAATACAATGATGATGATTTGGTAATGCAGGCTTAGTTAAGGGCCTTATAGAGGGTCACTGAGGCCCCGATTGGTAGTGTTAGTCGTGGGACGATTGCTGAGAGGCTCCGCTCTAGTGGGGTAGAGTTGTTCAGGGTTATTGTTGGAACCACCGCTATAGTGGTTGAGTATTGAATGGAGAGCATTGAACTTATATTAGATGATTTGGACTGCACTCATGAGTAGAAACTTAAGGGTGTCGTATCCTTGTTGAGGGACGAGGCATATAGGTAGTGGCAATTAGTGGTTAGGGCTACGCTACTAGAGCGTATTGATTGGGCTTATCTTTAGGATGCTCTTCAAAGTAAGTTTGTGGGTACGCAATATGTTAAGGCTCGTCATTTGGAGTTCAAAGAGCTTAAACAGAGTGATATGATAGTTTCTAAATATAAGTCAGAGTTTCTAAGGTTGAGCTACTATGCATCCAGTATGGTGGCGCCAGAACAAGAAAAAAGTTTCCATATTCAAGAGGGTTTGAGGTATGATCTTAAGGTGCATGTAGCTCCACATTAGAAGCGTGTATTTGAGGCCCTGGTTAAGAAGACCAAAATTATTGACAAGGTTATATGTGTGGAGTGCGAGAAAAAGGGGAAATAGAAAGATCAACCTAGGAGAGAGATGAGCTCTGCTGGCCCAAGTCCACGACGTATTAAGCGGGCTACAAAGGCTAGGCCGTGTAAACTCTAAATTATATAGATTTTTTATAGTTGTTTATATCACTTTTTTTTTACTTAGAATTTATGTTAATCCTGAGTACTTGGATATTTAATTGGGTGATTTTTGTTCATAATGAGACAATGGACATAATTTTAGTAAAATATGAAATTTTATGAATTTATGTATTAAATTTTGCATAATTTAACTATCTTATGTTACATAGTAATTTATATGCTTTAATTGTTGCAATCGGGCCATTAAATTAACAAGTGTAAGAGCTTATTTAAATCAAATATGGACATGAGTTATACTCTGCCTCAATTGGACGGAAAAGACAACAATTTGAGTCAAGAGAAGTCAATTTGATCTAGTTGAAGTTCTCTTGTTTAGAAGAGCAAGTCTGATAATTATTTGGGTCAAAAAACCGTCCAAGTAGGACGAAAGTAGTCCAATTTGGCTAAGGCATAAAATGCTGCTCAAATTAGATTTAAGGTAATTAATTTGGAGGTCCTTGCACTTGTGAAAAAAATTAGAAATCAGCCCCCAACTAATACCCAAGAAACTTTCCAACCCTTGCATGATTCATGCATGAAATCAAGCATAAATCCAACAACCACCAACCTCTTCCTCCATATTTCATGGCCGGCCAAGAAAGGGAGCATTTTAAGGGATCACCATGCTATTTTTAGCAAACTTCCTAGCCATTCCTCTACTATAAATACCACCCCTTATTCATCTCTCAATTCATCTTTCTCTCATTTTTTCTCCTCTCTTCCATGCATAAGCCATCCATTTCTCCAGCTCCCTTAGCTAGCATTTCCCTTGAGGAAAACCACTCTTGGCTGACCACTTTGAGGAGCATTTTGCGAAGGAGCAATCACGAGAATCGGAGGAAGCCACCACGATCGGTCTTCAGAGAATCACTGAAATCATCAAGAGTTTCTTCTTTCCTATTCTTTAATTTTGTTCTTAGTTATTCAACATGTTTGCAAATTTTTGTGATGTTTTTCCATTGAAAATGATGACTTAATTTTGGTTAGCTAGAATAATTGCAATGATTGGATAAACTTCATTTAATTCATTATATTGTTTTATGCCTCAGTTGTTCATGATTACAGTTAAAATCATTATGTATTTCATGCATTAAAATATGTTTGAATGCATTAGAATTAGTTAGTCAATCCTAATAAGATGATAACTAATGGACACAATAATTGGAAGGTGCATGCTTAATTAATATCCCAATTAGAATAAATTAGAGGTTCGTAATAGACTAAAAGAACTTATTGCGTTGCATAAATTTAGGTTTATGTGATTAAATTGTTTCAAACCTAATCCATCCCTGTTACTTCACATAAATTCTAAGGAATCATTAGTTAAATTATGACATTGGTTTATGCATATTTTTCTAAGTATAAGATTCAGTTGAACTTATATGAGATTCTCAGTTAATGAATGATTGAGTTGCCATGAAATATTTTCTGAACATTGTTAAACATGATGAAAATAAATTGAGTCCAGTGTTGCAATTGTTCTATCTTATTCATGTTATTGTTGTTGAACTGGTGAAATTGCTGCTAAACTATCACCCTGCATTTTATTATATCTCATTTGCATTTAGGTTAATTTGCATCTAGTTAATTATTTTAATTTTAACATCTATCACTTCAAAATTATTGTGTTTACTTTACCAACTAGTAAATTCATAATTTTACAATTATTTGATTAACAGATACAGTCCATGTGGAGATGATAACTCTTTCACTTACTTATTACTTGATAATGACTGTGTACACTTGCACAAACCTATGCATTACAAGTTTTTGGCACTATTGCCGGGTACTGTTAATTTAATCATTATTTGTGAAATTATTTCTTGCAATTTGGTTTATTTATTTTTATTTTTTATTTGTTGTGATTTCTTTTTAGTTGTTTATGGGTATAGATCGAATCATTGATTTATTCCTAGTAGACCCTAAAATCGAGCGGACATTTAGACAAAGAAGACAAGAAAGATTAGCCCAAAGACAAGCCACAGAAATGGACCTTGAAAATCAAAACAATGTTAAAGGGAATAGAACTGCTAATGTTCGTAATCCAATCCTTGTTTCTGATGATAGGGATCGAGCTATAAGGCAGTATGTTGTGCCATTTTTTAATGAGTTAAATTCAAGAATTAGGAGACTAGAGATCGAGGCACCATAATTTTAACTAAAGCTTGTGATGTTTCAGATGCTTTAAACAATGGGCCAATTTAGTGGAATGCCCACAAAAGATCCACACCTTCACCTTCGACTATTCATAGAGGTGAGTGATTCCTTCAAGATAGCCGGTGTAACCGAAGACACATTGAGATTGAAGTTGTTTCCGTACTTGTTGCGAGATAGAGCATGATCATGTCTTAATTCGTTACCACCCAATTCAATTTCTACTTGGTAAGAATTAGTTGAACTCCCTCTGGTAGAGTATTTCCCACCTACCAAAAATGTTAAGTTTGTAAATGAGATCACCACTTTTCAGCAAATGGATGACGAATCTCTATATGAGGCATGGGAAAGATTCAAAGAGTTATTATGTAAATTTCCTCACCACAGGATTTCGCATTGCATTCAACTAGAGACATTTTATAATGGTCTCAAAACACACACAAGGTTGGTGGTAGATGTTTCTGCGAATGGTGCTCTCTTGTTGAAGTCTTAAAATAAGGCTTACAAAATTATCGAGAGAATAGCTAGTAACAACTACCAGTGGCCAACAAGTCAAGCAGCTTCAGGAAGATGAGTAGCCGAAGTGCATGAACTAGATGCCCTCACTTCACTCTAAGCTTAGGTATCTTCTATCTCTTCTATGTTGAAACAGTTTACTGCTAACGGTTTAAATCATGTTGCAGCCTAACCATTGAGTCACTTTGACATTATTTCCTATGTATACTGTGGGGACGATCATTCTTTCGAGAATTGTCCATCAAATCCTGAGTTAGTTTATTATGTAAGGAATCAACACCAAAATAGAAGTGGAAAAAGACCACAGTCCAACTTATATAATCCTTTATGGTAGAACAAAACGAGGTAACCTCATCACTTGTTCCAATTAATGAAAATTTTCCATATTAGCATATGTTCGAGGTAAATCAAATCCATGAAACTCATTGGTTTTCTAATTTTGCAAAATATTTAGCATGAAAAATAATGCCTCTAGAAATGACATACCAACAAAGGAAGAAATTCCTTCACAATAGTTGGTATTATTTCTGGGAGGAGTCGTTTTTGTTTAAACAATATGCAGATAATATAATCAGGAAGTGCATAGTTGAAAGTCAGATTGAGGAGATCTTATACCATTGTCATTCATCTTCGAGTGGAGGACACTTCGGTGGTTCCTGTACTGCAGCTAAGATCTTACAAGTTGGATTATTCTAACTAATAGTGTTTAAGGATGCATATGCATATGTGAAGAATTGTGATCGATGCTAAAGGACTGGGAGCATCTCAAGAAGAAACAAGATGCCCTTGACAAACATACTAGAGGTAGAATTATTTGACGTTTGAGGCATTAATTTTCTAGGCCCGTTTCCTTCTTATGGTAACATGTACATCTTAGTGGCTATCAACTATGTATCCAAGTGGGTGGAAGCTAAGGCATACATAACAAATGATGCTAAGGTAGTCAAGTGATTCCTGCATAAGTATGTTTTTACACGGTTTGGGACTCCGAGAGCTATAATTAGCGATGAAGGATCTCACTTTGTAAACAAATGAATTAAGTGGTTGCTTGACAAGTATGATGTGAAACACAAAATTTCCATTCCCTATCATCCACAGTCAAATGAGCAAGTTGAACGGGTAAACCATGAGATCAAAGGAATCCTTGAGAAGGTGGTTCGACCTAACTAAAAAGATTGGTCTCGGAGGCTTGATAATACTCTATGGGCTTATCAAATAGCTTTTAAGACACCATTAAGAATTACTCCTTATCGGTTAGTATTTAGAAAGGCATGCCATTTGCCGCTTGAGTTGGCAAATAAAGTTTTCTGGACTTTGAAATAATTAAATTTGGACCTAAAGCAAGCCAATGAGAGAAGAATGCTACAACTTGGTGAGTTGAAGGAGTTAAGGTTGTTTTCGTACGTTAATGCCAGGATGTACAAAGAAAAGATTAGGAGATGACATAATAAACGTTTACAACCTCGAGAATTCAGAGAAGGTCAAGAAGTTTTGTTGTTCGATTTAAGGCTAAGATTATTTCCTGGAAAGCTCAAATGTTGATGGAAAGGGCTATACACCATTCACAAAGTCTATCCATATGGAGTGGTGGAATTACAAGATAAAAAGGGAGGTACATTTAAAGTTAATGGCTACCGTCTTAAGCACTTTTGGAATAATGATGTTGAGCGAGCTGAGACTACGCTCGACTTAATGGACCATTAATTTTTCTTAATAAATGGCACAATTAGAAAAGTTTTCTTGAATTAGTACATTAAATTAATTTTATCTAGGGAGATTGTGACTTAAGTGCAACTACTTGTGACCCCTCAACCTTTCCTGGGAACTTAATTTAATGTAATTTTCCAAAATTTTTAAGTAGCCTAAATGAATTTTTAATTCTTGTTTTCAATTTTAATATTATTTCTATTTTTATGTTCAATAAGAGAGTCAAGTTGGCCCAAGCACTAATTAGTCTATTTTTGGTTCAGTTTAAGAAATCATCACAATATAGGCTCGAGGCTTAGAAGAGCAGGAAAAAGACCCACTTTTGCCATCCATAAGACCCCTAAAAACCCTAATTTGCTGCCACATCTCCTTCCCTCCATGCCTTACCGCCCAAGCATCCCTTTTATTACTATATAAACCCCCTCTCTTCCATTATATTTTTCACACCACTCAAGCAATTAGCCTTAACCCTAGCCACTAACTTTCTTTCTCCTTACCAGCGACACCAAGAAGTCCTCAAAGTTCATTTCCAAATTTCCTAGTTGTCACCTTTTCCTTTTGCCGCAACATTCCCTCTGTCGTAACATTCATTTGCTGTAGTAATCATCTCTATCACTGTTGCTGCAGCACTGCACCCCAAAGTTTCCCTTTTTGTCGTCGCAATACCTTTACCGTCATAAACTTCTTGCCACAATAACCTTCACGTTAGAAAGCCAAAATTCTTATTTTTTGGGAAAAGTCACCATGTCTTTTAAAAGAACTAGATCTTCCAAAACTTCTACTGAATATCCAATTGTGATTCAAGATGAAGAAGCAAGGGAATGATTTGATTCCATCTTAAAAAATCAGCCCATGATGCTGGAAAAAGGTTTCAATTTGGAGAGAAATGTCAAATGGTTGCGTCTTTTTCAATTTGGAAAACAATTGAGGCCTTAAATTGGAATCAGTTTTGTGATTCACGATCATTGCCCGAAGAGGAATTAGTATGAGAATTCTATGCCAATTTGACTATGTCAGATGCTCTTGAAGTTCTTGTTCGCAAAAAGAAAGTACCCCTTACTCCTAAATCTATTAATGATTTGTTTAACCTACCTGATGTTAAAGAATATGAATACTCTATCATGATGAAAAATATCAATTGGGATTTTTTTTCAACAAGTACTTAATTTCGTTACAAATATGAGATCCTAATGGATTAAAGGGAGTACTTAAAACTAGTAGCTAAGGTATGGTTCTACTTTGTTTGATATAACTTCTTACCTACTTTCCATCATTGATTACTTCACTTTGTTTGAAAGCCCAACTTAAATTGAGAGCCCAAGTTAAATAAAAAGCAAACATGAATGGTCGATATTTTCAAGGTTGCATAACAAGACATGATTTTGGAAGGCTAGTAGAAAATGTTGGACAGTTGAACCAGGTCGAGATGAATGAGCCAAACAAACAAGAATTAAAAGAATTATCAACCAAATCCGAGCCTAGTGTTGAACCAGAAGAGGAAATAGGAAAAACAGAATCTAAAGATGAACCAAATCTAATGCCCACTTCTTCAAACACTATGAATAAGTATGAATTCTGAACTATGATTGATATGTGGAAATTTATGCATAACCAACAGCAAGCTTATTAGAACTATGCAAAAATTAGAGATGATTCCATAAGGAATACTTTTAAAAATATCTCTAACAGTTTCATTCTTGAGTTCCCAGATCATATCTTTGAGTCAGGGAAAGACGATGACGTGAATACAAACGGGAACGAGAAAGAAAAGGAGCAATACAAGGGGGATGATTCATATTAAAAAAAGAGGGGGAATTTCTTTTTCTTTAGCATTACTTTTAAGACTTTTATTTATTTTATTTTAAGAATATTTTGTTTTATGCATAATAGATTGAATAATTTTCAATTTATGAATAAACTAAGTCAATGCTCTTCCATTGATTTTTATTCTCTAGTAAAAAGCATAGTAGTATGGCAATGTGAATGTACATGTCTAAGGATTGGATTTTTCAAGAAAGAATTGGTACTTAAGCAGTCTTCATGACTCACCTTTTTTTTCTTTTGAATCCTACCTAGTGTATAGTTTTCATTCACTACGTTGTTATTTTGCAATGAGGATATTGCTTATTTTTAAAAGGGGGATTAAAGGCCAATCTTGTATGATTTTTAAAAATTTTCAATCTTTACACATAAGTATGCTGAAATAATGTGCTGCTTAGAAACAAATTTTTTAATAAGTTAGCCCATATGCAAGTATAATTTCTGATTTTATGTAAGTTCTTGTTATATGTTAGCTTAGTTATGATATGCTTGTATTTTCATTAGTTTTATATAGTTTTTGCCAAGAAAACTTTTTCTCCTTAGAAATATATATGCATGAAGGTTTATGTCTTTAGAATTATCTTAATAACTTTCTTGAGGCAAAATCCTAGGAGGCATAAGAATCTAAATATTATTTAGGCACATTTTCTTTGGATCGTTTAAGTCTGTCAAGCCTACCTATGAATTTAAGTCTTGAAACCTTAGTTTGAGCCATATAACCTGTTTTATTATTATTTACCTACATATTAAGCTATCATATTATCATCTTTTAAATTTTTACCCTATCTTGCACCACTCTGAACTATACTTGTTTTGGTGAGTAAAATTCGAGGGGAAATTCAGAAAGATGTACATGATTTGGTTAAAAAAAAAGAGAAATGAGAAAAATCTCTACTCAAGTGTTGAGATAAATTGTCAAGCATAAGTGTCAAATTAAGTTTGGGGGTGTTAAAACCCATTAGTAGAAAGATTGTATCCCAAAAAGATCCAAAACAAAGTTAGGGTTAAGATGAATTTGCCTAAAAATCACTTCTCAACCTTGAGCCTAGCCCCATTATAAACTTATAAAAGACTTATTGATTTTGATAATTATGTCGACTATATTGGTGGAAAAAAATTACTAAGTGCAACATATGAAGACCAATAATTAAACCTTAGGTTTGTTTTGTTTAAGTCGATAAGGAAAATTTGTTGAATGGTGAATTTTATATATGACTTTGGAATGCATGCAAATTATGACTAATGATAGCACTTTCTTTTACTTAACATAATATTTTGGAATAATATCTGCATGTGAGCAATTTATTAGCAAGAAGAGATTGTGAGCATAAATTTGTTGCTACATTATTATGTGAAAAGTTGATTCTTTGTAAATATTTTGCAAGCTTGCCCTAATTTTTGCTTTGCATAAAACATTACTCGAGACGAGCAATGGATTAAGTTTTGGGGTATGTAAACTCTAAATTATATAGATTTTTTATATCTGTTTCTATAACTTTTTTACTTAGAATTTATGTTAATCCTAAGTACTTGGATATTTAATTGGGTAATTTTTATTCATATTGAGACAATTGGCATAATTTTAGTAAACTATGCAATTTTATGAATTTATGTATTAAATTTTACATAATTTAACTATCTTATGTTACATAGCAATTTATGTGCTTTAATTATTGCAATCGGACCATTGAATTAATAAGTGTAGGAGCTTATTTAAATCATACATGGAAATGAGTTATACTCCACCTCAATTGGACAACAAAAACAACAAATTGCGTCAAGAGAAGTCAATTTGATCCAGTTGAAGTTGTCTTGTTTAGAAGAGCAAGTCTGATAATTATTTGGGTCACAAAACTGACCAAGTAGGGGGAATGTAGTCCAATTCGGTCAAGGCATCAAGAGCAACCGAAATTAGCTTTGGGGTAATTAATTTGGAGGTCCTTGGTTTTGTGAAAAAAAATTAGAAATAAGCCCCTCAACTAATACCCAAGAAACCGTCCAACCCATTGTATGATTCATGCATGAAATCAAACATGAATCAAGCAACCACCAACCTCTTCCTCCACATTTCATAGACGCCCAAGCAAGGGAATATTTCAAGGGATCTCCATGTCGTTTTTAGCAAACCCCTAGTCATTCCTCTACTATAAATACCACCCCTCATTTCCCATTTCAATCACCCCTCGTTCATCTTTCAATTCACATTCCTCTCATCTTTTCTTCCCTCTCTTCCACTCATATGCCGTCCATTTCTCCACCTCCCTTAGGTAGTATATCCCTTGAGGAAAACCACTCTTGGCCGGCCACCTTGAGAAGCATTTTGTAAAGGAGCAATCACAAGAACCGGAGGGAGCCACCACGATCGATCTTTAGAGAATCACCGAAATCATCAAGAATTTCTTCTTTCCTATTCTTTAATTTTTTTCTTAGTTATTCAACATGTTTGCAAATTGTTGTGATATTTTTTCATTGACAATGATGATTTAATTTTGTTTACCTAGAGTAATTGCAATGATTGGATAAACTTCATTTAATTCATGTTTATACTGTTTTGTGCCTCAGTTGTTCATGCTTTCAATTAAAATCATTATGTATTTTATGCATTAAAATGTTTTTGAATGCATTAGAATTAGTTAGTCAATTCTAATAAGATGATAACTAATGGACACGATAATTGGAAGGTGCATGCTTAATTTATATCCGAATTAGAATAAATTAGAGGTTCGTAATAGACTAAAAGAAGTTATTACCTTGCATAACTTTAGGTTTATGTGATTAAATTGTTTCAATCCTAATCCGTCCCTGTTACTTCACATAAATTCTAAGTAATCCTTAGTTAAATTATAACATTGATTTATGTATATTTTTCTAAGTATAAGATTCAGTTGAACTTATATGAGATTCCCAGTTAATAAAGATCGAGTTGCCATGAAATATTTTCTGAACATTGCTAAACATGATGAAAATGAATTGAATGAATTGTTGTAATTGTTCTATCTTATTCATGTTATTTTTGTTGAACTTGTGAAATTACTGCTAAACCATCACCTTGCATTTTATTGCATCTCATTTGCATTTAGGTTGATTTGCATCTAGTTAATTAATTTAATTTTAACATTTATCACTTCAAAATTATTGTGTTTTCTTTACCAACTTGTAAATTCATAATTTTTCAATTATTTGTTTAACAGATACAACCCTTGTGGAGACGATAACTCTTTTACTTACTTATTACTTGATAATGACTATGTACACTTGCACAAATCTACGCGTTACAGGCCACCACGGAATAGGAAAGCAGTGGGTCCTAGAGAGGGGCAAATTCAGGTATGTTAGTTTTGTGAGAGACGCCATCTGGGCGAGTGTTGGAGATGAATGGTTGCTTGTTTGGTTTTTAGCTCAATGGGGCTCGAAATTAAGGACTATCCTCATCGAAATGATTAGATGCAAGCACCGGTTAGGAATTAGGGCCCTGTTAGGGTTCAAAATCAGAGTGGTCATAATCAAAACAAAAATGGGAATGGTAATCAGGGACAAAGAGCACCGGTTCAGGGTGCGAATCGGGTTGAGGCTAGACAATCTGCTTTGATTTATGGAACTAGACACCGAGAAGAAAGAGATGCGGCTGACGTCATCACAGGTGCCTTCACTAACTATTCGGTGCCTTATTTTGCATTAATTGATATATGATTTACCTATTCTTATATTGCTTGTGATATGGCTATAAAACTGGGGATTAGGGTAGAGATAACTGAAAACACTATTACTGTAGTCAACCCTTTAGGATCATCTGTACTTGTAAATAAAATATATTGGATATGCCTTTTAGAAATTCAAGGGGAGATTTTTCCTGTCGAATTAATTCAATTTCCTTTCAACAAATTTCATGTTTGAGTCTGTACTAGTCAGTTGAATACCAAGTTCACTTGGATTGTGCACTGAAAAGGGAAAATTTAATGTCCGAGTCTGGAAAAGAGGTTGTTATGGTTGGGGCTCGTCAGAATTTTTTATCCAATATGATCTCTGCTATGGTAGCAGATAAGATGGTCCAAAAGGGGTGTGTAGCATTTCTAGCTTACGTACGAGATGCTAGCACAGTTGATCCTTTTATAGATAATATCTGTAGAGTAAGGGAATTTTTTGATGTTTTCCCAAGGAACTCCCAGGGTTGCGTCAAGATCGGGAAGTGGCATTCGGTATTGAGTTGTTGCTAGGAACGTCACCAGTGTCTGTTACTCCCTACCACATGGCACCTAAAGAACTTAAGGAGTTGAAAGTTCAGTTCCAAGAACTGTTGGATAGGGGTTTTATTAGACCTAGTGCTTCGCCATGGGGCGCACGGTGTTGTTCATAAAGAAAAAAGACGGTACACTTCTGTTATGCATCGATTACAGACAACTGAACAAGCTAACCATAAAGAATAAGTATCTTCTACCAAAGATTGATGACCTATTCGATCAGTTCAAATGTGCAACTATTTTTCTAAAATTGACCTGAGATCCGAGTTTTACCAACTAAAAGTGAAAGAATCTAAGTAAATAGCCTAGTGGTTAAAAGGAAATAAGGAAGAATGGTAATTAGATCAAGGTCCCAAGTTCGAATCCCTTCCCTTGCAAATAGCTAAAATTTTGCTAAAATTTTTCCTTCTCCCTATTTATTGTCACCCTACCTAGTAAAACTTGGTATAAATGTCAATTTTATTTATTTATTTCATCCTTTAGCCATTTTCTTTTCACCCTAGCTACCCCTCCTATTCCTCTCCTTTTTTTTTCTTCAATTTTTATTTTCTTTTCCCTTATGTACCGTGTCCCAAACCACCAATATCCACCATCCCTTTTTCCTTTATTTTTCACCAGGTTCTTGCACCATTCTCTTCTTTTTCTTGCTGCCATTTTTCTATATTTTTTTCCAGATTTAAAACTAAAATATTTAACCCCCAAGAACGATCTCCATTGCTGCCCAAGAAATTCCATTGTCTCCCTTCCTTCTAGCTAGTGTAAGTGACACTTTTCTTTCATTTTCTTGGTGAATCTTCCAAGAAAATACCCAATTTTCTAGATCTTTTGGGGTTATTTTTAATGATTTAATGGGTAATTTTTCAGCCTTCAAAACTGATTTTAATTGGCTTTCAAATCAACTATGATTTGCCATTTTTGGTGGTGGTGTGCCACGCCTAGATGCACGAAAAAGGGATGCTACTTTCTTTAATTTTTACCATCTATTTCAAGAAAAATAATGGTATCATAAACTCTTCCTAATCAGTCTCTAATCTTGTGTGACTTAGGAAAATTCAATCTTGATCGTTCGACAACACAAATCTAACAATTCAGGAAGAGTAAATGTGGTTGGATGTGGGTTAATGTGTAGTTTCGACTTAATTGTTGGGGAAATTATTAATTGATTGGATTTAGGGTTTTAGTAGTTGAATGTCTATGGGTTTTTTAGTATTTAATTGTAGTAGATGCCAAATCAAATGCACCGAACCAACAGTGAACCCTTTGGACATTCGCTCGTACGTTTCCCGTTGAATCAATGTGGGTAACTTAGTTGCTTTGGATCAGTAATTTTTATGGAAATGTCGATTTTATTAAATTCTTATAGGTATGTTCTAAGGTTTTTTTGACAACGACCTACCTCAATAAATTCATATTTATTTTATTTTAGGTTCGATTTAAGGTTTTAAGGAGAAATCGTGTGCTTCGCAAGTAGTGCTGCAGTAGTCTGAAAATAAGGTATGGGTCCTTACTTGTTAACTTGAATGTTTTAATAATATTTTAAATGATATAAATGTGGATTAAGCTTGTTGGTTGGACTTAGTTAAATGACTAAGTGAATGTTTTAAAATGGCTAAATCAGGTATGTCACTAGCCTTAACTAAATGGCATGTTTGCAAAGTTTCATGGTTGACTTAATGGTTAATTAATTGGCACTGATATGAATTGTAACACTATAACACCCTTCTCCTGGTTCGGTCACCGGACCCGAGTTATGGGATGCTACATCAACTATAAAACTTAATCACATGCATATATGGTTTCGAGTAAGAGCAACACTATTAAAATTAACATTTAAAGAAAAGTTCATGGCTAAATTAAACATTTAAACGACAATAGAAATAGTTTTAACCGTAATTAAGGTTTATTTTTAATAAATCTCGAAGAAGCATATAGGTACCGATACCGAATGAGCAGGTATCAATATTTTTATCACAAGTATCGATACTCGTATATGGGTATCAATACCAAAGTTGGATTCTGTCAAATCTTGAAAATGTCCCAACTTCGAGGTATCGATATTTGTATCCCGAGTATCAATACATTTACCCCAAAATACCAAAAAATCACAACTTAAAATTTTATCCATGCTCAAAACAATGTTCTACTCAACACAGAATTATACTCTAATTTAACTGAACGTATTAGCATCCTTTAAACATTTATCATGCCATATCCATACATTTAAATAAGAATGTCTAACATGCATTATCAACCTTAATCTCAAACATCAATTTAGTTGCAAATGAAGTCCAAAACAACATCCACATTCCATTAATCTAATACCAAGATAGAATTAATAAAATAATGTTAATAATCAAAACTAAAACTCTAACCCACATTGTCTTTATTCAATGAGTTTCAACAGAATCGCAAAAAACCACCTACTTAAAAATATTGCTTTGCTTAATTCACTTCCTTCGTCGCTCCGCTCACACCAAAAAAACTACTTATCTGCATGATGTTAGTGTGGAGTGTGAGCTTAAATAAGCTTAGTGAATGTCAGAATACCCACAAAGCATACACAACATCAAAAGTTAAGCATGAGCATACTAAAACACATTCACAACCATATTTTCTACAGGGCAAACTAATATATTCATGCTTCATTAATTTATAAATCTAGCATATACTCTCACATGAAATTACATAAATCTAGCATATATATGTAATTATTTATTGATAATTTGAAAATTTGAGAGTTTGAAACAGAAAAGTAGGCTCTATCACCACACATTGGATACACGGATCTCCATCACCAATGACTCAAAGAGTCTAACATATCCCATAAGTGTAGCATAAAGCTAAACACTCTCCAACTCACCAACATATCCCAATGAATGGAGCTTAGCTCGACATTCCCTTATCCCTCCAATCTGTCCAGGGGCCTCAATAACCAAATCACAAAACACAAGGGTGAGTACTCGCAATTCTATGGTATGCCAACTATATCCAACAATTTCAAGATATCACAATGCCAAAATATCCGCAAATACCCACATTTAATTATTGATTTGATGACATAATCTCTGTTCATAATCATCAATTCATATCACAAATTTGTACACAATGCATGCTTATCGGATTCTCATTTATCTGCACTTTAAGTTCCAAAACTATGTTCATTGAGCCATCACATATCCTACCACATATGTGTGCATTAAAATAAATTTATCACATACAAGTATTCACACACATTACCTGTTATAACAACAGCTCAATCCACAACTCGGCATTCATTAAACATAATTTCACAACAAATCAACAATTTAAGAAAGGCTTACACTCGGAACTTAGGATAAGGGTTTAGTTTATTCCTAAGCTCTTGATTAACGCTATGAATCGCGCATATCTGCAGCGACTCCTGACACTCACCAATTATGCTTCCACTTACAAGTCAAAAGCTCAAACAAGCTTTTCATTGCCTTTAGACTTGCTTGTAGTGGCTCCCGATTGATTCGAAACTTTACACACATAACAAAAACATTCTAAACTCATCAAAAATAGCCTTGAACACAACCAAACAACAAGGTAAACACAATTCAAACCTCTCATTTTTCACTACCGAAAACTAGTAACTTTTGTCGAAATTGAAGTTTTGACGTCTTAATCTCATTTCTAGTCCTTAATTTAAATTTCAAACCTCATAAATATCATTTAATTACATATATAAACCATTAATTTCACCTAAATTCATAATCCTAATTTTTTCAGAAAATTGAAGCTTTAACGAACATAAAAAAGGGGAAAACTCTTGATTCTTAAAAATTCAGTTATGAACTATCAAATTGAAGTGAAATACCTTCTAATTAAGTTAAAAAGAATCAAAAATCACTTTGAAAACACAAGTTGACGCAATATTTTGAGATCTACCATTATTTAATCCAAACATACTTTAAAAAAATCAAATCCAAATATACTCGTTTAAAACTCAATATGAATTAACAATATTATTTATTTAACCATAAAATGTCAGAATATTACCTTGATTTGAAGAAAACAATGATCTAAAACTCTAATTTTGGATTTGAACTCAATAAGAAAAATGACAGATTTAGGGAAGAAAACACGTTTTTCGTTTGAAATTGGGGGTTGTTTTGGTGTTTGGAAGGTTAATAGATCATAAATAATGAACTGATTTTAAAAGAAATCTTTAATTTTAGGTTTTAGAAAACTTTTGAATGCTTTGGTGTTTTTGAGAAGAAGGGATAGACGGGGATATACTCCATGTAGAAAACTAATTTCAAAAATTGGGCAATTTGCCCTTTATGTCACTCCTAATTCTCCCTTTTTTTAAAAAGGTCCTAACTAAATTAAAATATTTTTTTTCAGATTAGACCTCAAAATTAAATTTTGTTTTGAGCTACTTAATAAAATAAAAACCCGAATATGAAATTTTATTTTTTTAACTACTCACTTACAACCCTAGTTTTTGATACCTGACTCAACCCCTAATTTAATGACCTAGTTCTACTAACCCAAAACTACTAGGTCGAGTTTTGGGATGTTACATGAATGGTTTGTTAATGTAATGTATGATTGGTTGTATGTATAGCATGTATTAATTGAATGCTTGAAATCTTGTTGGGTAAAATGCCATGAAAAGTATTGAATGAAAAACTATTATACATGCACTGGAAATATTTTCCTAAAGTGTTAACGAATGATGGTACGATAAAATGTCACCGTATTAATGGTGAAATTGAACGCTTGATAAGTGACCGCTATAATGAGGGCATATATATTATGCTACTAAATGAAAACGTATGAAACATGCATTTGATTGAAATTAGTATGACAAATCGCATGTGCATGGGGTGGGATATTGTGGTTGACGGAGGAGTTCCGAGGAGTAACAGCGACATATTAAGTCTGTATATATGTTGTCAGTGCACTACATCGGGAGTAATGAGGAGAACGGCCATTGTATCACATTTTATGTTATATGGTAGTATTTTTGCATTACATTAAATGGTGGTTTAACCACATCGAGCTTTGCTCACAATGTTTGGAGTTTGGCAGACAAGTTATGGAGAACTCGTGGTGTGCAGCGGATGGTATGGTACGTGTTGCAAATGTAGTACTAATGAATGATATTAGCATGTATAATTGAACATTCTCATTGATTTGACTCACACTAAGCTAGTTTGCTCACCCTATAGTTTCAACCTGCTCAGGTAACAAACGTGACTAGGATCGGACATGGCATATGGATATACGATGGACTTCAAACATTCTTTTTATTTTGTAATTTATTCAGTTTTTGGGCTGTAAAGCTGTTTGAACTGTGGTTGGGTTTTTGTTTTGTTTTTTTTTGCTTGGGATTTTCATGCATGCATACTTGACATGTATATTTGGTTTTTATAGGATTATTTGAAATTGGACAAAGCATGATATCTAGTTTAAACAATGAATTAATTAATACCAAATTTTTCACTGTGATAAAAGATAACAGAATTTCTCGTCAAGGAATGTTGAGTTAACTGTTTTGTTCAAACCACACTTGTGCTAATAACATCACCTAAGAATTGTAAATTTAATAAATGAATGTTTTCCAAAAATAACAAAGATACACCGTGATTTTTCCTAAAAGAGAGGGTACTTAAGGCTTTCAATGTACGATAGGGTAGTTGTATCACATAGGTGACCAATGTGATCTCCACGGTTCAACCATAATGTCTAGGCCGGTTTTGGGAGGCTACAGAAACTTGGATTTTGACACAACTTGAAACACAAACGAATTTAAGTCAGATAAAAAAAATGAAAGAAAGCAATTAAAATAAATGACTTAGATAAATAAAACAGAACAATAAATCAAAGATTAGAATAATAAAGAAGAAAATAAAGAAAATAATAAGGAAGATAGATGAAAAAGATGGAACATGGCATGTAAAAGTCCTAAGGAGCCTTGGAAACAAGAAGACTCCACAACCCCATTTCCCCTCCAAGAAAGGAAAATTGGCAAGAAAACCTTTGAAGATAATCCCCACAATCTGAAAAGATTGTTAAAACCTAAAAGGAAACTCAAGAAAATTTATTAAAAAGAATAACTTAAAGAGCATTTATTAACTCAAAAGAGAAATTCTTGAATAATAATGAATTCATTTGTGTACAATGAAGATGTCTTTATATAGGCTAGCTAAGTGCATCTAAATACAACTATTAAGTATACAAAAACTCTAATTACCCTAAACAAGAAGTAGTTTTAAACAAAACTTTCTTGTTGACATAAAACTCCGAAATAACTTAAAATACTTAAAAATTATCCAAAATTCAGAATAAATAAATAAAAAAATAATAAAACTTAATAAATACAATATTGGGCTTGCATATAATAAAAATTAAGCCTGAAAATCAAACCCAATATGATTTAAACTCGAATAAAAAGCCCAAAACTCGTAATTTCTGTAATAATCCTGTCCAAAAATTCTACTCGTGTAGTCTTCACTAAAACAGTCATAAATTGAGCTCCTGAACTCGAAATCGAGTGATTAAAAGTGAGTTTCGAAGCTAAGAGATAGATCTTCAACCACTATCCAGACATCTAAGCTTATAAATTCCTGGATCCCATCCAAATATTCATTGCAAGTTGACTAATCTTTTAAGGTTGAAAATTGA
>CM025153.1:22104641-22115755 GCA_013467495.1 Gossypium gossypioides
TTATATGATAATTAAATATATATATATAATAAATGGCATGTAAAAAAAAATAGTATATAAATATAAAATAAAAAGCGTACCGCTTCATCTTCTTCCTTTCGGATAGCAAGAACGAAGTTACATAAGTCAGACTTTCTGTCGATTAGGCGTTGGAATTTTTCGGATACCACGTTTTCCTCTTTTTTCAATGCTTTAAGTTCATTCTCTAAGCACTTAATTTCCTCCATCACTTCACAACGTTCCGGTTTCAGTTCATCCGGTATCTTATTTAAAAGCTGCAATTGAGATGCCATCATTACATTAATTATACCGAATCAGTACTGAGTTTGTTCCCGATGGATGAAAAAAAAAAGAGTAGATAAATATACTCTAATTTGATCCTCTATGGCCTTTTTGGAACTTAAAGGGTTCCAAATGTTCCCTTTGGCAGCAGCATCAGCCTTGGCTTTCTCATGTCTGTCCTCTATCTCTTCGATTTCTTTCAGTATCTGCTCAAACTTCTTTCTATTCTTGCTCTGGCTATACCAGAAATACTATTGATGGAGATGGTCACGTTAATGGGTTATAGCTACCTACTATTCAAACCACTATATATATTTATATAACTTACAGCACGGCCAATCTCATTACGTAAGCTTGACATTAAAAACTGAGGCTGATAGGCACTAGGGGTTTTCTTTGATAGTTGCTCTTCTTTGGCCAAATTGTTGCTTCCGTGTGTCACCAATGTACGTGGAGACTGAACAACAAATAACAAAAAGTTATATATATATATATTAAGCAGTGAAGGTTAAAGATTAAGCAATGAATAGATAGTGGTTACTGTTTGGTACATGAATGGCAGGTTGTTTTGAAGAGGAAGGGGCAGTGACATTGAGCTTATCCATAGCAGCCTGCAGAAAACCCACCACCATTGTCTTCCATTCAACGCCGGCTCCAAGTACAGCACTGCGATATCTTTTCCTTTCTAGTTCTGAATAGATGTTTTCTCCACGTGACTGTTCACAATATAATTCAAAACAATATAAAATCATTGTTACGGTGTTTTTCATTACTATCATGTTACTCTGACCCGATCTCATTTACTCCAATAATGATAACTTGCATAATTCACTTACATGAGCTCCTACGTGGTGGGTTCGCATCATCATGCAAGCGAACCCACACCTAGAGAATACGTATTAATCTTAAAACGAAATACGTGTTAACATACATAAAAGCTCATCTAAGATGTCACATCCACAAACCATATCATATAAATAAAAAAATTAACATCATTGACTAACACATAAAAATACTCAACAATAATAAAAACAGTTGGTAATCATTTGGAGCATATATGTATATTTCCAAGACATACCATGATTTCCTTCATTTTATCATCTACGACAAGCTTCTTTTCTTGATCCAATTGTTCACACTGTTGCCTAGACCACTCGAGCTTTGAATCCTTTTCTGGGTCTTTGTAGGGCCAAAATTTGACAAAATAGAATTGATGGACCTTCCTAGACCCTCCTTCTCCATTGAACTTGGTGCCTTCATTTTCATCTGCTGCAGGAGTTGACATCCAATTGCCTTCCATGGGTTCTTTAGACATTCTTAATGCTTTAGGTTAAAAGATAAGATGCAAAAATACAAGTGTTAATGTTTCTAAACAGTACTTTGGAAAACGACTGCAATAGCATAAAATGGAAAAATAATTTAAAGTCTAACTTTACCTGGAAGAGGGTTTCCCTATCGAAGAAATGAAACTTCTGAGACAAAAGGTTTGACTATAAAAACTATGGTCTGCTTGAAGGAAGCTGTCTTGCATCCCACGCCTAGCTGTCTTCCACCCCACACAAAGCCGGTCAACCCTTCAGATGTATATATAATAAGGAGAAGATTAGACCAAGTTTTAAAAATTAATAAGCAAATGCACATGAAGATGAATCCACGTAAACAAACAAATAAAGATGCATAGGAGTAGGAGCTAGCATATAATGGGAACCAGACAAGAAGATCAGAATAATATATTTAATGAAATATTATATCACTATCATTATTCCTTCGCAGAATTTCAATGTATGAAAACTTGAAGCCTGAATGTTATGCGGGAACTCTTTTTGTTGCAAGTATAATTGAAAGAGAATTAGCAACTAGCCACATGCCTACACCATTAACAAATAGAGTCAACTCTGTGCAACCTACATATCGACCTTCCGATCCCTCATAATACAAAAGCATTACCACCATGCTTTAGTCCCTTCCCATAAATTTGTTGATGTTAGGTGTCGGTAAGTAATTCAAACGTAGGGTGAATAATTTCTACCAAGAAAAAACCCTTTAAATTTTCCAATAAATATATGCACCAATTAGTTATAAACTTATTTTTTAAAAAATTTTAGGTCGTTTCGAATATTCAAGACAACAAAGAATCAGGTAAGTGAGTTTTTTTTTAGTAACTCAAATTCTCTCAAAATGATACCTCACTCACTAATTGTGAGAGCTTGGGAATGTTTTTTTCAAACGAATTTGCATCTTAAAAGTTGGGTGTTTGTCAACTAATTACAAAGAAAGAGTACAAGAAAGTAGAAGAATTATTACTACTCAAGTCCACTTGAGTTGTTTTAAATTGTTGATAAGACAGAATAAAGCTCCTGTTTATCTTCAGTAGTGAGTTTTACCTTAGTTTTGGTGCATTCTCACCATTGTCATCTCTTTAAAATAACATGGAAATAAAATATTAATTAAATTAGTTAAAATTGTCTTTTAACTTGTATGATGTTGTGGTTAATTTTTTTACCAGACATTCGTTTTATATAAATTCAAACCATGTAACTCATCCCTATTCCGAATGTTATATAAAAAAATTAAAACAATTAAAATCAATGATCAAGTGTTATGAGTTGCGCAAGGGAACTCGCAATCATGATACATTTGATTGGTCCATCTTGTTCGCGAGGGGCCACATGGCCTAACAGGATTGGCCCGTTGCTTGGAGAGATTGAAGGCTCATCTACAAAGCATGACAAATATGAGACATAATCTTCGAAGATATGCAATCTTAATCTTAGAGAATTTGTAATCTTAGAAGATTTGATTCTGTAAATTTTATAGATTTAATTTTGTAGATAGCTTTTAATCTTGGCCATTGATATACTTTAATCTTTACCATTGAATTTGGGGAAGCTCAACTATAAATAGAGGTCTCTCCCCCTCATTGTAATCACTTCATTCTTGAGTAATAGAATTCTTTGAGAGCATTCATTCAAACTCTTGTGCTTTTGCTTTTCTATGGCTTTTCTCTTCTTTCGAGTTCTTTTATTGAGTTGCTTCTTGTAACACCCCTAACCCATCTCCGTCGTCGGATCAAAGTTACGGAGCATTACTGTACAAAACAGAATATTTAACATTGAAATAGAATCAACATACAATTTATATATTAACATTTGATAACATAATTATATTATAGCATAATTACTTTTTCGACCTAAAATCGAACCTAAGAGGCCTTAAAAAAAGTTTGGAAACAATCAAGGACTTATTCGAAACAAATCAAAAATTTCAGGCAAAACTTGAGAATTTTCAAAATAGGGGTCACACGGCTATGTTGCAAGGTCGTGTGGGCATTCGAACTATGGGATGCATGGCCATGTCGCAGCCCGTGTGTCAAACGTGTAACTCACTAACTTAGGTCACACAGCCGTGTTGCAAAACATGTGTCAGACTATGTAAAACCTGCACCTAAATTAATATGACACACGGTCGTATGAGTTGACCGTGTGTGGCACACGGCCGTGTGACAACTCGTGTCCCAAGCCGTGTGCAATAAAAAATGCCCTTTAACAAACCATTTCAAATTCAATTACTTGCATACCAATGCACACCATATCTAACCTATTTCACATGGTTAAAAGTACATTCAAAGCATCAAAAACATGCCAAATTCTCATCAAACCTATGACTAACCAATATGTCACTCTCCAATTCACATTCCAAAACCATTCATGAACTAAATTACAATATAATATCTCAATCATATATCATGAATACCAAAAGACCATTTCTTTTCAAATTATACCATCAAAACTTACCACTTTAGATAGGTAAAATTAAAATGATCATATCCATAAAAGTTTAAACATATACAAGCCAAATCAAACTATATATATACTACTAGACACAAGAAGAGCCAAAATACACCATGTGATCAAACTATATAAGCACCTATTATATGCCAAAGCACATGTATCATTTAATCACTTCAATGAGCCAAACACATATCAATCAACCATTTCTTTCCTAATTTCAAAAGACCATGCATAATCAGTAACAAAAGATATTAAAACATATCAAAGCTTGACACAACCTAAAGCATACCAATTTAACATACAACCCTATACATGCCATTTATAACCATAGGGTAAAACATTCAAAAACCATCAAAATGAATCGATGGATAGTGTGATAGTGCTTCAACAATGTTCCCAACCGATCGAGCTTTCCGATGACCTACAAAGAAATGAAATAACTAACATAAGCATTAAGCTTAGTAAGCTCGTTTAAAATGAACTTAGTCTTACCAAACGTACAAAATTTAAACCATTCAAACATGAATTCATTTATATGCCAATTGCACATCTTTCATTTCTATACCATTTCTATACACACACGTTTCAAAGGTTAGAAATGAATCAATAATACATATAAATACAACTAATCTTGAAGTACGTAATAAGCTTTGCCTTCCAAATTCCATTCAACACTTAATTCACCATCATCAAATCCTATATCAATTCTTCACAACATTAATTTTCAATTTACAAATTATAACCATGTAACCTTTCATACATATATTCATTCCATTAATCCTTGATTGCCCGATGTACCTAATGAAATAACATTGAATACTTAGAAAATACTCATATATCCATTTTACTCTTTAAACCCACCACAACCATAACTAATTAACATGTTTAAAGACTCATGAAACATATAATTACAACAATGCATTTATATTCATTACCAAACTATACTAGTCAAACAATATTCATCTCATATTCCTACTTGTGATACATATCTCACCTGAAACATGTTACCTAAATAGTGAACGATTAAAGGATGAGATACTGACCTTTTCGTTGATATTCTTTTCGACCTTGTCATTTATATCCTTTTCAACCTTCTTCAATGGATCGTTTATACATCATCAACATGGATCAATCTATTATTGGCACCCGGTGCTCGACGAATAATCCGTAACAAAGTTTTGCGCCCAATGCTAATCGGATAAACCGATGATAGGTATGCCCTGCACTAGTCGGATAAACCGACAATGTTTTGCGTCCAACGCTAGTTGGATAAATTGACAATATCAAATGTGTGCCAGCACTAGTCAGATAAACCGACAATATTTTGCGCCCTGCGCTAGTCGGATAAACCGACAATATCAAATGTGTACCCAGTACTAATTGGATAAATCGACAATGATTTGCGCCCAACACTAGTTGGATAAACCGACAAATACATATGTAATCACATCATTCCACAATTCTTGAATTCATAATTTAAATCCTTTACATTAATCTTCTATATTAGATTTCTATAATCCACTCCATAACCATTTTCATATATATATATATATATATATTTCCATAACATTACATTTAAAATATTAATCATTTGAATACATATAATCGACTATCAAATTAACTAATAATCAAACTAACTAAATAAATAAAGTTTGAGTTTAAGGACTACGAACTTACCTGGACTCAAAAATGACTTTTAACATGAACTGACTACTATTCCGCTACTTTGACTTTTTCGCAATTTGTGTTCGTTCGAGTTGTTTTTTGGTCTAGATAAATATTTTTATTCAATTAATCTCATTCCAGCATTTAAAATAATTAATTCAAGCCTATAACCCTTATCTTTATGAATTTACTAAATTATCCCCAATGTTTTGGCCTTTTTGCAATTTAGTCCTAAATCCTAAAATTCATGAATTATCCACATTTAATCAAAATATCAGCTAGCCCAATTTTATACGATTTATAACCAACCCATAGCCATTATCAATTCCCAATATTTACATGAAGTTTTACTATTTTAACAAAATTAATTCTTAAACATTAAAATCATTAAAAATTACGTAACAAAATAAGCATGTCTAACAATCAATCTTCCAACAAAACCAATTAGCATCAAAGACATTCAAAATCATCAATGGTAAATTTCTAAATGTTTGACAGTTTCATAAGTTAATCCTCAATTTAGCTAAATATCAAAACAACCATCACAAATACATAAAATTCATGAAAAACAAGTCAAGAAATACTTACATGCAAAGAAAAATAGAAAAACCAAAGCTCTCTCCTTTCTACAATAGTGTTCGCCTAAGGAAATAAAAGAAAGAAGATGATGAATGCTTTTGGTTGTTTTATTTTATTACTTTAATTTTTGTTTAATTAATAAACATATATTAAATTATAAGTTTTTCTTTTCTTTTCAATTCCTACATCCACTAACCGGCCATAATTCATTATTATGTTCTAATTGCAACATAAAACCCCCAAAATTAATTATCTAATTTATTTAGTTAAGAGAAATCTATAATATGCAACTTTTTATCTTTTACTTTAATTAAATAAACATATTTTAAATTTAAAAATCAAAAGCCAACCGCAATGACCAAATAAATATGGCTTAATTGCCACATAAACTCTTGTAACTTTAATAATTTACCAATTAACACCTTTTAACTAATAAAACTCACTTTTGCAACATTTACGATTTAGTCCTTTTTAATTAATTAACTATTTAAATGATAAAATTTCTTAACCAAACTGTAATATGACCTTAATAACACTCCATAAATATTTAATAAAATATTTATGAGCTCGATTTATAGAAATGAGGTCCCGATACCTCTTTTTCTAAAACCACTTGACTTTAAAATTTACCACTTGACTTTTGGATTTCGTTCAAATAATATAAATTATCAAATAAAAATATTATAATACTATATTTGGTTCGTAATTATTAAATAAATAATATTCACAAACCCACTTGTATTCTATGAGAATCTTCAATTTCGGGAGTTAGGCTGACTTAGGCGTATTTGAATTAAAGAAATTGCCTAAAGTTGCACGGATTGCGAGACTAATGATTTAGCCCCGTAACAGTTGGTATTCGAGCTAAGGTTTCAAATGCACCATTGAAAGACGTCGAAAGATGTTGTTGAGCAAGTTGAGCCAATAGAGACCCATGGGAGGGCCAAAAAAGCAAAGTCGATCGAGGGACATGTTGTCGACTTTGGAAGGGTGAGTGGTCACTCTTAAGGAGTCCATATAGGACGTGAAAGAGACGTTCGAGGAAGTCGAGGGAGGACACCGATGGAGTGGAATCAGTGAAGGAGCAAGTTACGGACTATGTGTTAGAGTCTCTCAGTTCCGTTGAGAACAAGTTGACGGGAAGGGATGATGCCCTCGAGGCTATGATGATGGCCTTGAAAGAGGAGATTGTAGAGCTCAAGGGTGAACTCACAATCTACAAGGTTGTTTTGGGTAATGGGGTTTTTTTGCAGCACCTGAGCCCAACGTGGATGTTCCAAAGCCGAAAGAATTCAAGGGGACAAGGTCCGTGAGAGATGTGGACAACTTCTTGTGGGGAATGAAGCAATACTTTCGTACCAAAGGCATCATGGACGATGCTACTAAGGTAAATACTATTGCTATGTATTTCACTAATGCTGATTTGTTATGGTGGCATCGTAAGTCCATGGATGTAAGACGTGGTGAAACTGAAATTGGGACTTAGGAGGAGTTTCAAAAAGAGTTCAAAGCATAGTTTTACCTAGAGTATGCCAAGGACGAGGCTCGAGCAAAGTTACACCGACTTACGTAACAAGGCACAGTTAGGGAGTATGTGTGGAAGTTCGGTGAACTCATGCTTCAGATTTTTATATAGGCGAGAAGGTGGCATTCTTTTCCTTCATGGATGGATTGAATCCATGAGCGAAGTAAGAGTTGCAACACCGAGGAGTTCAAAAGCTTATTAAAGACATGACCATAGCAAAATCTTTAACCGAGCTTGGTCTAAAGAAAGACAAGCTTGAGTCTTCCAAGCCCCAATTCAAATCGAGGGGTAATGGTAGAAGAGAAAAAGATAAGCCAACAATGATTGACGATGGTAAGACTCAAAATTTTCAAAAAGTTAAGTCCGAAAAGCCGTAAGAAAAAAAGAAGATTAGGCCTTTATCCTGCTTCTGTTATGATGGTCCACATATGGTAAGGGACTATCCGAAAAAGGCAACACTTTTTACCATCGAGGGGGATGATGGGGTAGACAAGGAGACTAAGAATCTTAGCTCAATATTAGATGGTGTCGAAGACAAGTTGGGTGGAGGGTTGATGTTTGTAGACATCACTGTGGTTGGAAGAAGACTAAATACGTTTATTGATACAAGTGTGTCAAATTTGTTCTTGTCCAAAGAGACTGCTCGTGATCTTGGGCTCAAGGTTGAAAAATAATCGGGTTGGATCAAGACGATCAATTCGGAAAGTGTTAAAATAAAAGGTGTGGCAAAAGGGGTGAAACTCTAACTTGGCGATTGGATCTATATGGACACCATTAAGGTAATACCACTCGATGACTTTGACTTTGTGCTTAGACTGAGTTTTCTTGACCGGATTAATACGGGTATTTTCCCTTTTGGAAATTACATAGTGATCTCGAATTCAAACCATCAATGTATGGTGTGAATGAAAAGGAAATAAGGTATAGAGGGAAAAACACTATCTGTAATCCAATTTGCTAAATGAGTATGTATAGATGAATTCTCTTGTTTAACCACCTTGAAAGTTGAGGAAGTCATTAAACCTGTTGGTGAGATTCCGATGGAAGTGGGATAGTTACTACTGTTGGAAAAAATTTGATTTGAAAATTATTTTCTTGCATAGAGAAAAATTAAAATTTTAAAAATTGACTTGATTTGTGATATTTATAGCAATAAACCTTAGATCGTTCGAGCGTGGGCTCAAACCAATTAAATCAAAACACATAGCTAGAAAAAAATTTATTTTCCTTCTAAGGTGAAAACAAAAATTCTCTCTTCTTTAATAGAAACTGGTAGAATTGTTATTCTAGAAAGATATATTTAATAGTTGAGAATAAATTTTCTCTATTTTTCGGCAGATTAACAATATCTCAAAGTTGTGTTAATAGTTCTATCGATGTCATCTATTTATAAGAAAAGAAGGTAGAAACTTTTTTTAATTGTAGAAATTTATTTCAACTAGAAAAACAACTTTCTACTTAGAGTAGGAGTAGGGTGGATGCATCACCTAGTATTCCTACTAGGGTTGTCGCCCCTTCATATTCTATAAAGGGATTTTGGGTATCTCTCGCATCGGGTCCAATTACGAGTACTTCTCAAACTTTTCAACCCAGTACTTTGTAATTTGATCCAACCTGATTCTATTTTCCATTTCCCAAAATAAACTTCAATATTTTCTATTAAATAATTTTCTCATCGTAATTTTATCCCTAGTAAAATTATAACGATTTTACCCTGATAAAATTTCTTAAAAATATATTTAATATTTCACAACTTAACTAGTTCATTATGATCGAATAGTTTATTTTCATTTTCAGAATTTAAAATAGCTCAAAAACATAAACTCATTCTCCTGATTATTTTTCACTAATTCATCTACATTTGCAAATGAAACATTTCTCATTTTCAATTCCATTTCGATTTTCATTTCCATTTTGAGAAAGTCACATTCATTTCCAAATGTTCCATTTCATTATTTCAGAGAAAACTATAATCATTCTTGAATGTTTCTCATTTCTCTATTTCTATTCATTCCGTTTATTTCGATTCAAACACGCAATTCATTTCTGGTTTCAATGAGCTAGCAGAGGGGTTGATTGGACATATGCAATTGAGGTTCAAATGATTTGTAATTAAGTTACAGCTTTTCACCTGTTAATTATAAACTCATTTAGTCACGAAGTCATTCCACTGTAGTATCGTGACTAAGCTCTCCCCAACGACATACCATTACGAAAGTAACTCGATTAGTGCTCCTTCAATCACCTTGTCATAAATGTGTTACCTTCATAAGATATCCTTAATCTCTTTAGGATAATATCCATTCTCCCAATATGATCATATTTTATCTCATAGTAGCCATTACATCTTCCTTCATGAAAAGTCAATTACTATAAAATAGTAATCAAGTCATTCATCACAAAGACAAACGACCCGTGGTCATATTTACTTTTCATCAACCATGTAACTATTGGAAAAAAATCTAGTTTGAAAACAGTTTTCTTACACAGCGAAAATTTAAAATTTTGAAAATCGACTCGCTTGGTGATATTTATAGTAATAAATCTTAGACCAAAACCATACATGTATTTTTGGATAAGCAGGTCCTTGATATTTTTTGGCTTTCGACCTAGCAATCTTCTCTATTATTCTCGTATTACGAACTGCTTCGAGTGTAGGTTTGAACCAATTAAATCAAAACACAGAACTAGAAAAGATTTTCTTTTCTTTTGGGGTGAAAACAAAAATTCTCTATTCTTTAATAGAAATTGGTAACCAATTTATCTGTGTTTTGATTCAATTAATTTGAGCCCATACTTGAACCAGTTCGTAGTACAAGAATAGCGGAGAAGATTGTTTGGTTGAATGCCAGAAAACGTTAAGGATCTACTTATCCAAAAACACAGGTATTATGATTTTGGTTCAAGGTTTATTGCTATAAATATCACAAACCAGGTCAATTTTCAAAATTATAATTTTTTACTATGCAAAAAATCTATTTTCAAACCAGATTTTTTCCAACAATTGGTATCAGAGCCAGGTTGTGTTATATTTATAATGTAAATTGATACGGAAATTCCCTTTCTTCTTCATGTATGATGATATTTCATAAGATATGACATTCTTGTAATTTTTTTGATAGAAAAGACTCGGGGGTCAACCTCAATTTATTTCATCACTTAAAATAATATGATGGATTTTCAAAGGATAATCCATATTAAAATCCTTGGTACAATTATTAATAGTGGCCCAATTACACAGATAGTCTGCTGCTTTATTGTAACAGCGCGGG
>CM025153.1:22116608-22129755 GCA_013467495.1 Gossypium gossypioides
CCCGCCCGCCAAGAACAAAGCCGTCATGATCCCTCGCCACAAGTCTAAAGCTCATCTTTCTTCCATTCGTAGTGGCGTCGAAATTTATTTTAATCACCCTCTATCCAGGCTTCTTCCAGACTTTCTCTATAACCAGCTTTGGGATCATCGGTTTCTCCAGAAGGTTGAATATGCGAAAATCCTAGCTTAACGCAGCAACTCTCTCTCATGTCACTTTGGCCTCATCCTCCACATCACGAAAAACTCTATTATTCCGGCTATTTCAGATATTTCAAAGCTCCGAGATGAAATCAGAAAATACTTTATTGTCCAGCGTACGAGCCACGTGTTCAATCCAGTCGACACACCGACAGTAGCTACCCTCGAGCAGATTATTATTGAGACCCCCATAAAATAACACCGCTCGTGCTCTTGAACAGTTTTTCATCGCATGAAGAATGGTCTCCTTTTCAGTCCCACATCTCGGGCAAGTGCTGTTGACCTTCCTCCGAATGCTGAAAATCTTCTCGTACGTAGGAAGAATGTCATGCCCCAGGCACCAACAAAAAATTCTAATTTTTGGAAGAGATTGCAATTTCCACGTAAACCTCTAGAAAATCCGATGGGGGCCAAAACCCACATGCTTAAGGGTCAGCCAAGAGTAGGCGGACTTGGTGGAATATGAGCCAAAGGGATTGTGGAACAAGATACGATAGTCATTAGGGCCATTATGAAGAATGAAGATTTTGCATATTTAGTCCCCCACGTGCTCACCATAGATCTCTTTTGTCCTTCTCTCGTTCTAGCCATCTTTGTTATTATTCAACAGATCACTCACTTTATTCTCTTTGACTTCCCTATTGTTGAGACCAACCGAAACACCCGAAAGCCCTTAAAAACCCTAATTGTCGTGTCAAATATCGATCTTGCTTCGTCTACCCACATTTTAACCAAAACCCTCGTACAGAATACTAGCAGCTTTAGCAATGCTTTGCCATGTGAACGAGGGATTGTTAATTTGCTTAGGGACAAATCATAGACTGAAGCTCCTCCAAGACGCCATTAGGGACAAAGAAAACCAAGAAAGCATAGGTAGGAATTGACTGAAGGATCGACTTTATGAAAATTTCCTTACTACCATTTGACAAAAGTTTTTTTGACCAGCTGTTGATCCTATTAGCAGCACGATCTAATATGCTTTTGAAGGCAACTGACTTCTTCTTACCAATCGGGATGGGCAGACCAAGATATCCGTCAAGGTTGGTCACCACCTTCATCTTAAGCAGGCTACTTAAAGTCGCGCGTTGTAATACTGGAGTGTTTGGACTGAAGTAAACCATTGACTTTTCCAAGTTGATGCTTTGGCCAGACATCCTCTCCAAGGTTTCCAAAATCTTTGTAAAGGCCTCCTTCTCACTTTGTTTGTTCTTGACAAACAAAAGAGCATCGTCATCAAAAAAGAGGTGATTAATTCTTGGGCCATCCTTACTAGCCCGGATGCCTTTAATTTTGTTAGTCTCTTGAGCATAAAGTAGCATACGGGACAGGCATCCATGCAAAAAAGAAACAAGTAAGGGGATAATGGGTCCCCCTATCGGAAACCCCTTTCCGGGATAATAATGTCGGACAAAGTCATATTACATTTAACTCTATACCGGACAGTGCAAACACAATCCATAATTTTATAAACCCATTTATTAGAAAAATCTATTTTTATCACCACTTTTTTAAGAAAACTCCACTCCACCCGGTCATAAGCTTTGCTCATATCGAGCTTGACCACACAACCCTTGTTCGGACCATTTTTGGAACTACGAAGATAGTGCATGAGCTCATGGGCTACTAAGACATTGTCGTGGATCATCTGGTTAGGAACGTAGGCGCTCTGATTTTGGCTAATGCACAGCGGGAAAACATCTTTAAGCCTGTTAGCAAGAGTATTTGAAATAATCTTGTAGATCACCCTGCAAAGACTAATTGGACGAAAGTTAGCCATTTCATACGGATTCTTAATCTTAGGGATCAAAACAATCAATGTTTCATTAATGCAGTTGGCACTCTTATTACCCTGAAGTATATCATGACACAAACTTAGAACATCTTCACCCACTGTAGGCCAGTATTCCTTGAAAAAGCTCCCCGAAAGCCCATCAATCCCCGGTGCCTTACGAGGACCCATCTGTTTGAAAGCCATCAAGATTTCCTCTTCAGTAAACTCTTCGTTCAACCTCCTGTTCATGTTCTCATTAATGCATTCTAGAACAACCTGTAACTCACTCTCATCGTCCAAATTTTTAGAGGTCTTGAAAAGATCATTAAAATAATTCCATGCAATGTGGCATATCTCCTTTTTGTCTTCATGCCAGTTACCATGCATATCTTTAAGTCTCTCTATACTGTTCTTTTTTCTACGACCAGGCGCCCACACGTGAAAGTAGCGGGTGTTCCTATCCCCTTCCTTCAACCACTGGAACCGCGCCCTAAGCGCCCAATATTTTCCCTCCACGTCATATAAATGGCCCAGCTTACCCCGAGCATTCTTAAGGAGACTCGTTGATCTCTCACTCGTAGGACCATCCATAAGTCTACTAATCTCCTTTTCCAGCCCTTTTATATTATTCATCCTTCTATAACGATGGTACTGCCACGGGCCCAGCTTATCCCAGATCAGCTCCATCTTCTCTAACAGATTGCCCTCCTCATTGGACCAAGTACTAGTAATGATATCTCTAGCCTCCTACTCCTTCGCCCAGCAAATATCATATCTAAACCAAGCCCTAGGATCATTACTCTTTTCTTTAGGCTTGCTCCCGTTCATGTCTATTAAGATGGCCTCATGGTCAGACTTTGATTGGCGCACAATATGTAAAGTAAGGAACGACATCTTTTCCATTATAACATCAGAGATAATAAATCTGTTAACCTCTCTTTGACAAGCCTGTTACCCTCTCTGTTGTTAGTCCACGTGCACCAACCATAGCAAGTTTTAACATCAGTCAGATTTAACTCCTCCAGAATATTGCAAAACTCATCCATCGGGGTCTTAGGTTTTCTACGACCTCCTTCCTTCTCAGAATTATTCAAGATGGCGTTAAAGTCACCCCTCACGATCCATCCTTCATTTATCATACTCTTCACCCTTCTCAACATATCCCATGATTGTTGTCTTAAATTTGGATCGATTTGGCCATAAAAACCAGTAAACCTAAACATATCACCATCATCCATGCTAACCAACGAGTCAATGTGATATTTGGAATAGTTTTGCACCGTAACTTTCACGCCTTCCCTCTACATCAAAGCTAAGCCTCCGCTTTTCATTTGCGAGTTAACAACTAAACACCCCTCCATTCCGCAAATAGAACGAATACGAGAAAACCCATTAGAATGAATTTTGGTTTCACAAAGAAAAATAATATCCGGAACGTTTGCAACAAGGAGTTGCTTCAATTTGCAAATTTTCGCCGGGTTTCTAACCCCACGACGGTTCAAGCTAAGGATCTTTATTACTCTTGGCGGGGCTGGTCACCAGCCACCGCCTTAAAAGGTGAAGCATTTTCTAATAGCCTTCTCTTAACAAGTCTAGCTGGGCTCTCATCCATGTTTTCGCCATTTAGTCCACTGTGTCTCTTCTGTTTACTTTTAAACCTTCCCATTCCATCCCTCATCGTCTTATGATTCTTTCTTTCCATAGGGGAGGTGGACATTGACTCCTCTTCATAAACCCTCTCCTTCTCTTTATGTCCAAGCTTCCCACTTTCATCCCTCGAGTTAGTTTGACTCTCCTCCTTATCATTATTCGTTTGAGCCTTTAACTTAACTAATTCCACCCCGTTTCTTCTCATGCCACTATCTTGATTTGGGGTCACAATAAGTGCCCTCATCCAGCTTCCATACTGGAAGTTTAAATCATTCAGCCCTACACCCTCCTTGTTGTTTTTACAAGTTTTAATAGTGTGTCCTATCAACCCATATACATAACAAAAATCTGGTAGCCTCTCGTACTTTATCACCTCTATCGTTTCTACCCCGTTTTTGTCGACTAATTTCACAACCCTCCTCAGAGGTTTTAAAACATCGATCTTGACTTTAAGCCTCATGAACTCTGTCCACTCTCCATATCGATCCTTCCAATCGATTGCCACTAACTTACTTATAGCATTCCCAACATCTAGGGCCATTTGACGGTCCATGAGTTTAATTGGGATATTGTAGATTCTTAACCAAAAGGGCGACAACCAAAATTCGTAAGAGTCTATGTCATTTTCCTTCTCAAAAGGCATCATTGAGAATAAGCATATATCAAAAAGCCAAGGCGTAAGATTTAAGATACGGTTGTGATTCTCCAAGCAACCAAACTTAACAATAACAACCCCTTCTTTTAGCGCGACAAAGTCCACCTCCTCTTTCGTATACCAAAGCGACTTAAAAACCCTGTACATCGCCTCCCTGTTCGGAGACTCTGTCACCATAATCTTGCCAACAGCCCATGACTCAAAGCCTTGGATACTGTTCTCATCATTTGTGCTAATAACTTAGACAGACTCTTCTTTCAAGAATTTTAGCCTCTCCAAGAGCTCATTTATTTCGTCCGTCATTGTTTTCGAATCGTTTCTTGGCCTTTCCTATTTCGTCCGTCATTATTTTCGAATCGTTTCCTAGCCTTTCCTCTATGGGCCAAACGAAAAAACACTATCAAGACAAATAAGAAATCGAGATATGAACGCACCAAAAACTATATCCACAAACCCAAAAATAAAAGAAAAACAAAAGACGAGAACACAAACACTTAATCACAGAAAGAAAACAGAAACAGGCACCCTTGCAATAAACTCAAAAGTAAAACAAAAAAAAATCAAAGAAAAACAAGATTATCAACCTAAGAACAGAATAGAGAAAAAAGAAAATAACAAGGAAAAGGGAAAATAGACTCCCAATAGGAATCACAAAGAAAATTACGCCTAAAACGAAAGGGATGAAGCAACCCAAACTCCAGACTCCCACATGGTCAAGAAACATGCACTAAAACCATGCATGTAAGAAGGCATGCAAAAATACGAGAGAAATAGAAAAAACCCTATTTCATGCAAAAACCACGATAGTGAGACGTAAAGAAGTTAAACAAGAAACAAAAAAGGCCGGCCACCATGGGACCCACAATTTAGCGAAAAACCCCGATTAAACCATGTAAAAAACTTAGCCCTTAAGACTAATTTTACGCAAATCAATCTTAAACCAAATGAAAAGGTAAAGATTGGACAAAAATCACCGCAAGAAATCGAAGGAAGAGCCCTGCATAAAGAACGTCTTGTTCGGCAAAAATTAGCGTCAGAACCAATCACATTAATCCAAAAACACCTTATAGCCATCGAAAGAACCAAAAGATTATGAAAAACAAGCCACAATCAAAACAACACACTCAGAACCCTCCTTACTGCCATAATATTCAAAATAATAAGGCAGACACACAAACAAAAACAAGAAAGAATTTCGCACAAATCTTGCTAGGATGAGATTGGATATTGTAACAATGAGATTGGATTCTATAGTTTTATTATTTTTCTAGTATGGAATCATAGAAACTTTGGCTAGTTAGAGTCATTTAAATTTTATGTTTTTATATTTATGAGATAAGCATGATGATATTTATATGACTACGAATGTAAATTCAGGCATATATGACATAAGCATACCATATAGATTAGGGAATAATACCACATGTACTTGTCATGCATATATTAATATTCATGATTGAAATCGAAAATTAAAAACTTTTCACATTTTTTAAATTTTGAGTGGGAGGTCCCTAAACAAGACCTACAACCTCCAACAATGGTCTCTTGTAATGGAATGAAATGGACTTGCCCCAAGATAGGCGTTGTTATGTAGATCTCACTGAGGAGATTTCCTAAAAGTAAGCAAAATTTTCTTATGGTCATATGATAATTGAACCAACCTTTGTGGTAGGTATTATCATGCGATATATCAAGAAATTTTGTCTTCAAAGAGGACAGCTAGTCATAGCATGCTACTCGGTGAGATTGTCTCAAGATGACTCATCTGTGATGCATGATGAAATAGGTTTTGAGTTTATGGTTATACACTCAAGACCATCTAGTTGAGTAACCCTCCAATAGTTATGCTTAAATTACAATGATAGTCAAACATTACATGATTATCAGTACGTGTGAATGCCTAAGGAATTAGGTTCATATACTAATTGGATGGAAACTCATGTTCTTACTAGTTGATCATGGTCACCCCAAGGTGGCTTGATTCAATGGGTGTAGGAATTATCATTACAATGACTTACAAATGTTTTCAAGGTTTAATGTAAGATGCACGCATCATCTTAATGCATATCGTAATGTTGCAAAACATTTGCTTAATACAAAAATATTAATATATGAATGTTTTATTTTCAGTTTGAAAATGGCACCAACTCTGTTTTATTTTCAGTTTGAAAATGGCACCAACTCTTTTATTGAACATACTCAATGAAAACAAATTGAAGGGAAATAACTATATGGAATGGAAAATAAACCTCATAATTATCCTGAGCTTTGAGAAACTTAAAACAATTCTTGATAATAAGTGTCCAGTGACCACCTAACCTGAGGCTAGAAAATGCTGGGAGGAGTGTGATGAGATAGTTTGTTGCTATATGCTAGCAAGTGTGAGCAACACGTTATATAAGCAAGTAGAGAGCTGTAAGGCTACCAAAGTGATTCTGAATAAGCTAGAAGACATGTTCGAAGGCAATGCTACCTTGGCTCGACAGTCTGCTATAACTAGCTTGATGAATGCCCAACAAAAACCCTGTATTCCCGTCAAAGATGATATGATTACTCTTATGGGATACTTTGCCGAGGCCGCGGTCTATAAGGCCAATTTGGAATAGAACACTCAAATTGATATGGTGCTCAAGAGCTTGTCCAAGGATTTTGATGGCTTTTAGGCCGCATATAACCTTGGCAACAAAAAACTTGATGCTTACACAATTCATGAAGGAGTTACAATCTTAATGAGTTGATGTTGAATGACGGTCAGCCTGTCCGAAGAGCATAAGCAAACATAGTTGTCGTTTCCTCCTCAAAAGGGAAGGTAAACACGCTAAGAAAGGCAAGACTAAGGTCTCGGGGCCACCACAATTGGAAAGCAAGAGAACTAGGAAGCCTAAAGACTTATCTAAGTGTAAATGCTTCTTCTGCAGTAAGAAAGGACACTTCAAGGCAAATTGTAGAGAGCAGAAGGAATACTTAGCCACCAAAGAAAAATGTATGGAATTCTTTATGATGGAAGTTTGTTTAGTAGAGGATTCGATAGACCACTGGGTCATTGAGTTGGGAGCCACTAATCATTTTTTTCTCTATAGGGGTTTGAAAAGACAAAAGGTCTTAGAGATAATAGCTTATATTGTGGACTGGGAACAAGACAAGTATGGCAACTGAAACAGTAGGAGAGGTACATCTTTATTTTGATAACTTTAGGAAAATTATTTTAAGGGACGTTTTCTATGTACCAAATTTGAAAAGAAACTTAATTTATGTTGTATGTTTATATAAAGACGGCTTGACCGTGACTTTTAATAATGTAATTGCAATATTTAGAAATGGCAATCTTATCTGTAATGGATGGATGTCAAATAGTCTCTATGTTATCAAACCAAAGATGTATACACTACTTGAGACTGAAATATCGTATAAAAGAGTTAAAATTTCTCACTCTAATGAGTCGTACCTTTGACATTTAAGACTTGGTTATATTAACCGAAAAAAATCACTAGACTTGTGAAAGACGACATTTGAAGTTCGCTTAAAGAATTTGATCTTCCATAATGTGAATCTTTCTTGGAAGGTAAGAGACTAAGTGATCTTTTAATACAAAAGGAACGAGAGCCGAAAAACCCCTAGAACTTGTGCATACTAATATATGTGGCCTCATGAGTGTTAGTCCAAGAGGTGGTTACGAGTATTATGTAACATTTATTGATGACTATTTCATATATGGGTATGTATACCTAATGCACCACAAGAGTGAAACATTTGATAAATTTAAAGAGTTTATTGCAAAAGTGGAGAAACAACTAGGTTTACCCATAAAGCCACTTCGGTTAGATCAAGGTGTGCATGTTTGTAGGATATCTGAAGGGAACAATGGGTGGTTTGTTTTATAACCTATAAGAGCAAACTGTTATAGTGTCAATTTATGCTACTTTCTTTGAAGAAAGTTACATGAATGACTTCAAACCTCGGAGTAAAAATGTACTTAAGGAACTTTTGGGAAATATACAAAACCTTAATAAAATGGTTCCAAAACCAACTCCTAATAGTAAACCTACAAACGATCAGAAATATAAGGTGTTTCATCGCAGTGGGAGGGTCTTTCGAAGGCCTGAGTTCTTCCAATTTGGCGAAAATGTTTTTAACACTGAGTCTACCGAATAGAAAGATGATGACCCATTCACGTGTGAAGAAGCGATGCAGACTGATGATTCCAAACTCTAAGAAATAGCTATGAAAGTTAAGATGACTTCTATAGATTCCAACTCAGTGTGAGAACTTGTAGACTTACCAACTAGGATAAAACCTAAAGGGTGTAAGTGGATCTATAAGAGGAAAAAAGATGAAAATGGAAAAGTGAAAATTTATAAGTCTAGACTTGTAGCAAAAAGTTATGTTTAGAAAGAAGATATCGATTAAATAAAGCATAAACAAAAAGAAAATAAACATATCATCTTCCTTAGCTCATCTTTCCACCGAATTTAGAAACCTAAGAAACACCAATTTTGAGCTTAAGGTTTGGCCAACACTAGATTCATGCATATAAGTGATTTTTCTATCTATTTATTGTAAATTTTATGTTTTTGAGATCATTGTAGCTTAATCTAACTAACTCGGTGATTATTTAGCAAAACTGTTAAAGATTGTATGACTTACCATTAATGAATCTTAAGTGTTCATGAGGTTAAATGATGAAATTGTAAACTTGGTTGTTAAATCTGACTATTTTGTAAAAAAATTTTGGTTAGTTTTGGGTTTAAGAACTAATATGAAAATATGTAAAGTTTAGCATGAAAATCTTATAAAATTTTAGTATGTGAGGGCTAATTATGGATTAGGTTACATTCGATTTTATATATTGGGGTTTAAATGTGCAGATTTTAATATTTTTTATTTTAGGGATTAAATTGAACGAAATGTAAAAGTTTAGGAAAAATTTGTAAAATAAAATTTACAGGTCATATGCATAAAAATGAGTATAATAATGTAATTGAATTTGATAAATTGAATTTAACTATTATACAGATCAAAGATTGAACTGTACGGAGAAAACCCGGGAAAAAAATTACATAATAGTCCCTACGAATCAATTTTTTAGCCGAATATAATAGGTAAGTTCATAGTATAGATATAAGTATATATTTATGATTTGTGCTATTATGAAATTTTTTAATTTAATTGTGGTTAAATCGTTAATGCTAGATATAAATTATTTAATTGCTTACAATTAACTACAAGGTAAATACCTATTTGAAAATTTACGAGCATAAATGGAACATGAGTTATATGATTTTGGAAATAATATAATTGATTTACAGCATGTGTACGAATATTTTGGAAATGCCTCTAATTTACAAATGTTATGAAATCTGTTAAATGCCGATTTGAATGTAGTAAATGATTAGGATACAATTGACATGCCAATAGGGTTAGAACGCATGTTTGTACGGGATTGCACTTCAGTGCCTCTATTTACACTTCAGTGTCTCTAATTACACTTCAGTGCCTTTGTTTAGCATTTCGATGCTCTCTGGTGTGGTGTAGTTACCCAAGCATCTAAGTTATTTTACTAAAGTTCATCGGGCTATTAAAACTTGTGGATGCTCTTTATAGGATTTGTTAAGATATGTGATTAACTATCAAAAGAATTATGCTATTGAAGGGATATACAAGAATGTTTTCGATATTGATTCAATGGAACGAATACACAAATGATTTTGATTAAACTATTGAAGAATATGAATTATATGATGATTTATTTCTGTGCAAGTCTCACATGTTCTTGCAAATTGAATAACAAGTCATTATAAACTACGTTTTTTAATTTCAATCGTTTGTATGAGGTAAGTTGGTTTAGATTTTAATTATGAACTTACTAAGTTATATAAACTTACTTTGTTCATTCTCTATTTCTGTAGTTAACATTTTGCAGAACTGGACAAACTTATCAACTTTAAGGCTCATACTATCAATCCTTTGTCTCGGTAGATTTTGACTCATTTAATTCGGTTTTGTGGCATGTATATAAGGTATTTTGGGTTGTTGGATTTGAAGTCGTAGGATGGAAATTGTAATATGTTTTAATGGTTAATTTGTAACAGGATAAATACAATGTTTACTATGATATGTTGATATGGTAAATTGATATAAGTATCTTGAAAATGGTATGTTGATCTTAGATTTTGAAATGGTTGGAAATGGTTGAACTTGTATGAAATGTTTGGTTTATATGCTAGTTGAAGTTTGTAGTTAATGCAAATTGTGTTATAAAGATGTACATGGATGGTAAGTTTGGATAGGTACCAAAATGATGGTGTGTGTGTGATTAGTGTAAGTTTACTTTGATTAAGATAGGAAAGTTTTAGCTTGATAGAAAGGCATGGCTTAGATTACACTTATGATACAATGCACTTTGGTGAATATATATTCTATGTGGATGGTTTGATTATACATTTGAATGTTGTTTGTGATGGTGCCTTACGACATATTGGTTAGAACTTGGCAAATGACATGTTTCAATATGAATTTAGTATGTTTTGAATAGGTGGAATGAATTATTTTGGTATGCTTAGGATTTAAGTAAATTATTGATATATATATCTTCTATTTCAAGGTCTCTTATGGCATACAAGGTCTACCACACGGCTGTATATCTCACATGGGCATGTGACACGGCCATATGCTCTGTTTAATTTTTGTGATTTTAGGTACACACGACATCAACCTGTTCACAACCTGGTGACATAGTCATCTGACCCTATTATACATGGCATCAGTCAGTTACACGGTTTAGGGACATGACTTTGTGCTATTGCACCACATGGCCTCAGCCTTGTCACACGGCTGTGTGGCCCTTGTTTTCTGTTTTTACCGTACTTTTATTTATGTTATGGTTTGAAATAGTCCCTGTTTGTTTCTGAATTGATTTTCAAGATTCGTAGGCTTAATTTAAGTTTTGTTTTTGTATGAATAACATGTTTATTGAATGAAATTCTATTGATGATTGTTTTGAAATAAATTTTGTATAGAAATAGCCTTTGTGTGTTCTGATAATTGTTGTAGCATCCCGTAACCCTAATTCGATGACAGAGACGGGTGAGGGGTGTTACAACATATTATTACTTGTTGTATTTGATGTTTATAATTTTTTAAACAAAATTTTAGGCTTTGAATGATGTTGATATTATGAATATGCAAGCCCAACTTTGAAGACCAATCCATTTGAAGCAACTATCTTGAAAATTGGATTGGATTGGATCAAGAAATTAGATCCCTCGAATAATGGACATTAGATTGGGATAACATTGAAGACATATCTTCAAACAGTTGACTTATATATTGGTTTTATTAGTATATTGTATTTTGCTATTTTAACTATTTGTTAATAGGTGATTAGATTGTAATTAATCTCCTAGTATGTTAGTAACTCTCGGACTACTATATATTTGATAGAATTTTATAAGTTTTTATATTGAGTAATGAGAGCACTTACTTGTTCATTGAGGAATGTATTTTGAGAGTGTATTTGAAAGAGTAAACAAGTTGTGTTTACAACCTTAGTTCTTATGGGAAGAAGTTAGAGATGAGTGATGTAGGTCTTTAAATACAAATGTGAGGTTTTCATATCAGCAGTGTGATAGAACTTGAATCACTTGTTGTATGGGAGATTAAAGATAGTGAATTTACTCATTGAACTAAGCTTCGTAGACATAAGGAAACCAAACCATGTAAACAATCCTTATGTCATTTCTTTACTTTGTTTTCTGTTTATTCATTGTAAAGGAAATTAAAGTGGTAATTTCCATCAAGCACTTCAACAACACTTTGTTTACTAAGCAATTAGCAACTATTCGGTTCAACAGTAACAATAGTGACATCCAGTTCAATCTCAATATTCTTATTGTTAGCCTCTCTCACAAGCATCAGCTTGTCTCGAAGTGCCCGTATTTTTGCTTGAACACTTGTGACAAAGGGGATATGTCTATACAAACCTATCACCCATTTTCTAACATGATATTTAATAAGGGTACCTGCCCCTACCACACCATGTATTAAGGGAAGAGCCATCAGTATTAAGCTTGAACCAATTCACAGGTGGAGTTTTCCATGAAACTAAAATAATAGTAGGAATTAATAAAATTTTCAGTAGTTTAGAGAGGGCATAAAATTCCCCGCTTACGATTGCTTTGTCCAGGTGTAAATTTGTCCTTTCAAAACACCTTAGCATTATTAGTAAGCCATATTTGTCACATGAAGGGGAAAAAATAAAATTTTCTAAAGGGATCTAATGCTCACTGAACTTGACGTTGGATCTAATGCAATCCAACCTATCCCTATACATTTGAGTAGGGTTGGCCCCATTCAGGTTAAGAGACTTCCACCTTTGTTGGCTAACAGGACAATCCCTCAAGAGGCATTTAATTGTTTTCTTGTGGTTATTGCAAAGTGGGCACAATTTTGGTGTCCAAAACCTCTACTACTCAACAAGTTTTGAGTCGAAATAATACGATGAATGTCAAAGCAAAAGGTTTAGTTTAAGTGGCACATTAGGCTTAGTTTGGATGGGTGATGCATTTACCTCAGGTGAGGTTAAAAATAGTGGTGGTGGTACCGATGAGATTGGATACTGTAACAATGAGATTAGAAACAACAATGGGGTGTGTGTTTGGATTCAAATGCAGCTGTAGCGGTGAGGTGAGAATAGAAAATGACTATTAAGGATATTAGATTAGAAATGATCTATAATATAAGTTTTTAAAATATGTGAATTTATAAATTCATTTAATAAAATATTAAAATATAAATACATTAATTTAAATATTCTAATTAATTAATGTATAATTATATAATTTTATTATATTAAACGAATGAAAATATTGAAAACC
>CM025153.1:22144226-22158586 GCA_013467495.1 Gossypium gossypioides
ATTCGTTTAACTCGAAATTCGATTTTTTTTCGATTTTTTCGAGTCGAATCGAGTTTTGCTCACCCCTAATTTGGACTTACCAATGCCCTAATTGAATTTTTGGATTTGATGAATAAAATAATTTAGTCATATCTAGACAAATTTGTTGTTGTGTTTATCAATGACAATCTGATATACTCAAAGAATGAAACTGGACATGCTCAGCATCTAAGAACAGTATTGCAAACATTGTGAGAAAAAATAGTTAATGCAAAATTTAGTAAATGCGAGTTCTAGCTACGAGAATTTGTATTTCTAGGTCATGTGATTTCTACGAAAGGTATCCAGGTTGATTCGAACAAAATTTCAGCAATTGTAAATTGGAAACCTCTGAAAAATGTTGCAATGGTACGCATTTTTTTGGGAACTGGTCGGGTATTACAGACGGTTCGTTAAAAGTTTCTCGATGATTGCTTCATCATTAACGAAACTGTTACAGAAAAATGTCAGTTTTGTTTGATTAGAATAATGTCAATAGAGTTTCAATTAGTTGAAATCTATGTTAACAAAAACTTCAGTGTTGTCTCAGCTTGGATCCGAGAAAGAATTCGTTGTTTACGACAATGCTTCGCTTAATGGTTTCGGTTGTATATGTTGGATCCGGTGCCCTAAGTGTAGTATTTTCGTCAATGTACACTTGTAATTTTTTCGAACAAATTTGTTAATAAAATCATTTATGAATTGCATTAATACTTTGTATAATATCCTCATATGGTTTTTGCACGCAAAGTAAAATGGAAGTAAATGTTACTCAATGGTTGTTTAATGTTTAACTAATACTAAGCGGTATTACATGGTCGGATTGTAATACAGAAAGACAACTTATATTAGTAGATGAACCTAAACATGTCCTTAGTCTAATTGAAAATGAACAAACTGATTGAAAGGTTAATATGTCTTCTATCAAGTCCAATTGGGGATATGTTTTGTCTTGGGCATCAGAGCGGATGACTCTCAGAAGATAGAGACATAGATGTGAATGACTACACTGACAATACATCTTATAGGACCCAAGAAGAATAGATCCTGAATTCGTTTATGGATTTATTCACTTGTGATATTTATAGTGTGACATACTTAAATCCTGAGTGGATGACAGGCTATGTATCGTGACTTGTACACTTTGATGTAAGTAAAAGCTTGAGTTTGAATAGATAAGGAACCGGAAGCTGGTGCTTTAGGTGTACGACTTTTACAGTATGTAGCGTCATTCACAACAGTGAAATCTATAGCTTGAGACATGGGTATCACTCTACATGCTTGGAAAATGACAATCCTCTAGGTGACTCTTCATCTCAATCTTCATTTTCTTATGTAAATTTTTTTACCTTGTATAATCTTCTATTTAGACTAACCAAACCTTGCCTTGCTTGAATTTATTGAGAAATGGTTTTATTGTGTTATTTTTTTTTCTTGAATTCAATTTTACTAGGATAAAAAATGTTGGATTAATCTCTTTGTTATTTATTTTTATTTTTTTCTTTACAATTTTATTGTGCTTATTTTTGTTTAAATTAATTTATGATCATTATATTTTTATTGTTGTTGATTTTGTTGTTACAAATATTATTAGATCATTGCACAAATCTTCTTTCGGCATAGTTTATAATATAGACAATTTTCTTTTTCTTTTCTTTTCATTTTGTATTTGTAAGTTATACTAAGATTGAGTTTATTGAAATAAAAACTCAATGTTGTCCTAAATATCTTAATAAAAAATTGAAGTTGTTTACTGTCTAGAATTCCTTTTTCTTATATAAAAGTTGGAAACTTAGAGAAACAAATATTTTGTGATGAAAATGCAAACATATAAGTTAGCCAAAACGTTGGTAGATAGAAGAGTACAATATTATTAAAAAAAATAAAAAAAATGTCACCAAACAGAATCTAGGGTATCGATAATTCTTATAGATGGTATCGATACCACCCAAAAAACCGATACCAAATTAGCATTCTGTTTCTCGCTTAAAATTAAAACTCAAGAATTTATCGGTACATTTCAAAAAGTATCAATGTTTTTACCTTGAGTATCAATACTTGTGATATGGTATTGATACCAAATTGTGTTACTGACTTCTTGCACATTCAAAATATCATGGAGGTATCGGTATTAAAACCCGGATATCGATACATCTACTCCAGACATAAAAAACACAACATATTTAAGCGTTTAGTCCATTCTAATTTATCTCTACTCAACATGTATCTATTACCTCATCAAACAATCATCAAAACAACTATAATGATAGTTCAAAACGCCATGGAAATTGTAACACCCCTAACTTATATCCGTCACTAGAATAGGGTAATAGAGCATTACCACAAAAATAAAACATTAAAACATACATTTCATACATTAATATATACATAACATAAACCATTTATTTACATACATATTGTCCCTAAATCCAATCCTCAAGGCCCTAGAAATACACTATAAACAATTCGGGACTAAATTGGAAACACTTAGAAAGTTCATGAAAAAGTTAGAAAAATTTGACTGTAGGGGTCACACAGCCGTGTGCCTTACATGGCTGAGACACACGCCTGTGTCTCAGGCTGTGTAACAATCAAATTAGGGACACATGACCGTGTCTCAACCCATGTAACTCTCTGAGTAGGGTCACACGGCCGTGTCACACAGCCATGTGCCAAGTCGTGTAACTCTCGAAATAGCCCCACAAGCCCGTGTGCCAGGCCGTGTGTTAGGTTGTGTAACTACCTAACTTGCATGAAATAAACCTACAGGAGACCCACGACTGTGTCGTTAGGTCATGTGTTACACACGGCTGAGTCACACGCCCGTGTCTCAAGCTGTGTGAACATGAATTTGCCCAAAATCAAGCCATTCCCAACACCAACTCATGCATCCACCTAATGACCTTTAGTGCACATTATCAAAGCATAAAAACCTTACCAAAACATACATATAATGACCAATTCAATGGCCCCAAAGCAATCAACCAATATGCCAATCAAGGCACCTCAAATGCAAACATGTAAACTTACCTAAACATGAATTTATTTGATCACATTTCCATCATCAAACATAATTCAACTTTTAACAAATCATTAAACAAATATGACCATTAGCACTTCATCACAAACATACCGTTTGAGCCATACCATTCATGCATCACAAGTACCCAAAAATGACATAATTTGGCAAGCATCAAAAGGAATCAAATCCAAACAACTTATACATGCCAAAATCATCAACTAACATTCAACTAAATACCAATACAAGTCCACCTATACATGCCACTATAACCTTGGCCAAAACATTCAAAATCTATAGATATTTATGCTGGATAGTGTGATAGATCTTTGACGAGCTTTGAAACCGATCGAGCTTCCGGTTATTTATAAAACATAGGAAAGAAAACTATGTAAGCAAATAATGCTTAGTAAATTAGTAAAACATGAAACATAACTTACCATTTCATTTATATAACAATTAGTATAAGCATAATGTAATCCAACCACAAGCCTAAGCATCATCATCAATACACAAGTTAGTGCATTTAAACATAATTCACTTGAATTAAACATAAGGTAANCCATTTCCACATGAACATACATCATTGGATCCATTCATCTTTTCATGAGCATATACATTATTCCATTTGGAAACTTACCATATCCTTTCCTTTTTATTCCCGTTGAACCATTTAGAATATCATTAGATACTCAGGAAAGCTCACACAAAGTGTGCTTAAACATATAACTGTAACCTTTCCTTTACATCATTACTCAAACGAGCTACGAAATGGGCCTACTCACACGAGTTGTGGGTCAAAATGTAAGCTACACCATGTTGCTCACATGAGCTATGGAGTATCCGCAACAAATGCAGGACCTCAGCCATTAATAGGACATTCAAGACCAGCACCCGAAACATGAAATCCCTAATGACATGTTATTTGTATCCTACGAATTCCTAAGGCTAGCTGTCATAGCATGAATTTGGATATACATTGTTCACTAGCATTTTAAATACATATTAACCTATAATTAAATAACATAAATATAATAATTCGTACATACAAACTTACCTCGACGACTAGCGTGTAAAAATAAGATGAACTAATTCGATACTTTAGCTTTTCCTTGATCTAGATCCGTACCTGGTATATCTTGATCTAAATAGACAAATTTAATTCATTTAACATCTCTAGCATTCAATTTAGTCCACATTTCATATTTTTACAAAATTACAATTTTACCCCTAATATTTTAACTTTTCACAATTTAGTCTTTAAGCTCATAAATAGAAATTTAAAAATTTTAATCATTTTCTCATGCTAGCCGAATTCTCTAGGGACCTAAATCAATTCATACAAACCATCATTTCATAAATTTACCATGAAATTTTATCATTTTGAGTTATCGTTTGTACTAATTTGTAAAACTCTTAAAGTTTATAAACGTTGCCATTGATGAACTCTTGAAGAAATTGGTGTTAATTTGTTAGATTTTAAGCTTAGATATAAACAAGGACTAGTTTGTAAAGTTTAGTTGTTAGTTTTTGAATATAGGAACTAAAGTGTAACTATTTTAAAATTGCTATGAAATTTATGCAATTATGGACAGTAGAGAACCTCAGAAGGATGTAATTGAGCTTGGTTTCGAAATCGAGGCTCAAATTTGAAAGTTATGGTAATTTCAGTTTTAGGGAATAAATTGAATAAAATAAAAAAATTTAGGAAACATTTGAAAAGTGAAATTGAACTATCATATGCATATAATAGGATGTTATATGGTATTTGAAAATGATAATTTGAAATGAATTATCATACAGATCGAGATTTGAATCAATTGGAGGATAATTGAGGAAAAAGCAAATTTGGGGATTAGTTCTTGACGTCTTGTTTGTTGTTGTTTTGTCAGGTGATTTTATATAGAACTTATTATTTTATTTATGTTATATTTGAATTATATTATAATGTTTATTAGTTTAGGTTAATTGTAATTTCATAATGTTGGCATCTAAAGGACTAAATCATAAAGTATGGAAAATATGGTTAGTACGTATAGATACGATGTATTGAATGAATGTGAGATTTTTATATTATTGAATGATATGTATGTGATGATGTTACAATGTTTGAAATGATATGGAAACGGTAATAGTGCCCGTGTGAACTTAGTAAACGATTAGGATAGAAATGCCATGCCAGTAGGATTCAAAAAGGAAATAGCGTGTTTGATAAGAGATTTATTTAACAACGGCTTGAGATCATACATGTGTTGCGGATTCTTTGAAGCTTGTGTGAACAAACCTGATCTGAAGCTTGTGTGAGTAGCTTGAATATGTCAATTTGTATGAGCAAATTAGTCCCGTGTATCCGAAATCAATTCACTATAGTTCTCCGGGTGAAAACAGAAATGAAAATGTACTAAGGGAATTATAATGGTTGAAATAAACGTATGTGATTGGAGTTGCACATGTTTGCAATTTCAATATGATTTAAATTGCATATGTTATAAGATGGAATGTGATATCTATATGATTGTGATATAATTCCATGTTATATAGATGAACTAACCTATTTGATGTATTTGTTGATTTGCATATGAATGTATAAGATGCCAAATGGATTCCATGCTTAATTCCAAAGTTTTTTTAATTGCCTAATTGTTGGTATGTTAAGGTAAGTTAAGTAAATTTCATATTGTCTTACTAAACATTCTTTATTCTTACCCATTACTTTTCCTTCTCCCTGTAAATTGTTGATTTGCAGAACCTATTGATCGGAACAACTCAAAGACCAAACTATCCTACCATAGAGTCAGTACTCTTTTGATCATTTTAGTTTGGTTATGTGGCATGTGCATAGGTGTTACTAAGTGTGTTAACTTTGAATTTGATAGTTGATTGAACTTGGTAAATGTTTTAATTATAGAATGCTAATATTCAAATATGTAGTTTTATTCCTGGTAACTTGCATGGTGTTGTGTATAGCTTTCTATATAGCATAATTGAGCTTGATATGGCATAGTTAAATGTTGGTTTGAATGTCTTAAAAGCATCATTGTAAAGGTGAAGTTTGAATAGATTGAATTGGTATGAAATGGTGCCAAATTGAGGCATATTGGATTTATTGGTTTTGAAAATGGTTAAATGAAGGTTATTGAATGTATTTTGGTTGGTTTTGTGTAGGTACAAAGGGGCAATTATGCACCAAATGGGCTAATGGTGTAGTGGGCTTGAAATAGGTACCAATAGGCCGAATTTGTACAAAAACAGATTCTTCGTCCCAATGACCACATTTTCCTCATCACAACCTCGGCCGATATTATGTGATGTCACGATGCCGAGTGGCCTGACATCGTGACGTGACCAACTATTTGGCGACATCACGACATGGAGAAAGTGATGTCATAATATCGACCTTGAATTTTCAAAACTTTACAGTTTGTTCTTATTTTGTGCTCGGGTATATTAAAAAACTTTCATAAACTTAATTAGGCCCGAATTTAATTATATAACATACTGTGAATGTGTTTAAAACATGATGGAATGTTTGAGTGATTTATTTTTGGTGCATTTGACAGTAGTTTCTTCGACAACGACTGTAGCATCATGTAACTTGGAGCATGCAATCGGGTCGGACAAGGGGTCTTAGAGGAGCACTTATGTAACAACATTATAGTTCTAACAATATCTTGCTTTGAATAAATCATCAACAATAATAATTTTATAAAAGAAAATAATTAAAAACAAGATAATCCTAGAACAACTCATAAACATAGTCTAGTCTTTCTAATAGATTACTTTAACAATCACATACATCATTCAAGCACAACAATGTTCCAACCATAGATTATCAACAACCAATGTTGATCATAGTGTGGGATTGCAGAGGGGAATGACTCTAACACCATTCACCCAACCTGAAAGTCAATCAGATGCAAGAGTTACTGAAGCTACTCAGAAAAACATTTAAAACAATCACTGAAGCTAAAAATATTACAAGCGTTGCAATTACAATTAAAGGATGTTATGAGTGTTAAATGAACACGAATGCAATCAAATAGGCGCACATATATTAATTTGAGGTCAAATACAGTCAAGCACAAAGCCAAGTTATGAATCTTGGGTCAAACTAGAAAAATGTAAAGTAATGTCTCGAGTTAGTAAAGTCATATCTCGAGACATGCCTCCCATGTTTCATGATTTATAGCTTAAAAGTTTGAAGTCTCAAACTAGTAGAATCATGTCTCGCGATCTTGACCCCTGTGTGTCATGCTTTAAACTGATTTTTCACTAATTTAAATTTGATGTTTTATGTATCGAGACAAGGTTTCCATCTCTCCATGTCTTGAAACTTAGCACCCTATGTGTCGAGACAATCAAACCATGTCTTGAGACATAAAGCAAGAAATACAAGTTTTTGTTCTTGAGGTCATGTCTCGAGTCACTCACCCGGAATTGTAGAAATTAAAGAACCCAAGTCATGCAATAGGACCTCTAAAAGCACCTTAACACACACAACATGCAACCAAACCAATTCAATCATATTTTGCATTTTAACCAGTGTGAAAGTATTCAAAGATTTCCAAATTATCTATACCACGAAAAACATACCAAAACCATAGAAAATGTACTCAAGATATGGGAATTCACTAAGAGATCTAGAACATGCTTAAAAACTAGTTCAAAAGAAAAGAATTACAAATGATCAATAGATGTAGCTGAGACTTGAGAGCTTGAATGTCGTGAATACTTGAACCACTACTTGTAATATAACACCCCTTGCCCGATATGATCTTCAGGTCTGAGCTATAGAATATTACATTTGTTGTCTTATACTATAGTCAGTTAAGCAACATGTAATCATTAACATGTAATTATGTATCAATTACCTTCAACTTATGTTAAATAATCATTCCTGGGTCTTATATTTGCTTACGAAAGGTCTTTTGTTAACCTGAGCATGAAATAGAATCAAATTATAAATTTTTAAAAATTCTGGGTAGATGTCGCAACTTCAAAATTTTCACATTGTGATGTTGCCAACACAATAAGTCACGTCGACACTTCAAGCATATCAACGTCGCGACATCACTTACTTTCAACTGACGTTACGATGTGGGAAGTTCGTCGTCGAGACGTGGCCCCTATTCTTTGGTCAAAATCTCATTTGGTACCTATTTCAAACTTCCAAAACAATATTTTAATACATGCATGATGGCTTTCACCATTAAATCAACCACAAACCATGCTAAAACTTAGCAAATCAAGTACATGCATATAAAAGAAAAATCAATCTTTAATATGGTATAAATCACATGAATATCAACTAAGCTTATTCAAAACATACACTCAATTAGTTACACCAAACTACTTCTTTTAAGTTCCAATTCATTTCTACATATACCCTTTTTGAACTAAGAACATATATGTCCATAAATTTAATTAAACCATACATAACTAACTTGTACATCATGCTTACCATTCAATTATACAATTCCAATTCATTTAGGAACTTCAAAATCATTTATAACCTTTAACATCTTATTTTTTGTAACTTCAAAATCATTCATATACTAGCATTAAACAATTTCAATCTCCCATCCCGAAAACCGGGTTAGAAGAAATTGGGTTAGCAAAACCTAGAATGGTCACATTTTGATTTTTGAGTTAAGATTGTGAAATTATGTCAAGTAAATTGATTTGTTTTAGTGGATAAGTGTTCTAGATGTGTGCTTGAGGTCTTGTGTTCAAAACCCTTCCCTTAAATTTTTAGTAATTTTGTTGAAACCCCTATCTTTAATCATCAGACATAAATATTATTTTCGCTCAATTGATGCTAAGAATGAGCCTGCTGGTTCAGTAATAATGTGTTATCTTACCCTTAAGTCTTGTGTTTGAATCTTGTTATGCGTAAATGTAGATTTTTTTTTGCTTTAAATTCTTAACAATCTAATATGGATAAGGATAGAACTTAGTAGGGTTAGTGGGTGGTTTTTTTTTTTTTGAAAATTATCCCAAAAATAACTCTAAAGTCCTCTCCTCACTACCGCCACTATCCCATTCCCTTTCTCTCTCTCATTTTTCTCTGCTGAAACTTTGTTTTCTAGTTTTGGGGGTTTTCTCCTTTTTTACGTTTTTCTTTCTCTGCCTTCTTGCTTTTTGTTCTTTCTTTTGTTTTATTGTATTTTATTTCCATTCTCCCACTTTTTGGTTTATTCTTCCATCATTCGTACGGTTCATGCAGAGTATCATTGGAATTGAGCATAAGCAAATCCGATGTAAGTATCGTTAATTTCTGAGGGAAGGATTTTTGTTCTGGGTATTTAGTTTTCATTTTGATGCATTACAAATTTCGTTAATTTTTAGTTTTGGTTTTTCTGATAGGAGAAGAACGTGAGGTGTTCAACGTTCCTCTAGTGAATTTGGTATTTAGGCCACTATTTCTGTCAAGGGTAAGCGACTAATGTCTTCATGTAGAGTATGATACATTTTGTGAAGAATTGTTGATAGCGGATGATGCTAATTTAATGGTTTGTTTTGACTGAGTATCAATGCTAAATAGTGAGTTTTTATTGACGTTTTAGGTACTAGAAATCTCGTGGGGGTGTTGCTATCAAAATTGTCTTCAAGTATGTGATTTTAACTCGGAAACACATTTAGAACTCGAAAAAAAGCTCGAAAACAAAGGATGTTTTGAAAACTATTTTGTGTCACATGACCATATGACTGGTTGTGTGTCAGGCCATGTGCACCACACAAGTGTGTGGTCGGCTGTGTGTTTTGCCGCGTGGAGCACACAAGCGTGTGGGATGACACAAGAAAGTTTGGTAAGTCGTGTAGGCCACACGAGCTTCTGTGATCACATGGGCAGAATAGGTAGGCCGTGTGGGCCACATGGTGCTACTTTATTGGGTTGTGTAAGCCACACGACCGTGTGGACCCATTTTTTAGAAATTTCCCACACAAGATTTTTTTGACTTAGAAATGTGTAATTAGACCTTTCGTTGGGTCTGTTTGGCTTAAATAAGACTCAAAATGTGATTTCTGTCAGTATGTGATATGGTTAAGGTAGGTGAAACATTTTTGTACAGTCGGTGTTTTGATAAATTTGAAAGAAGAATTTTGTGTAAAAAACATCTATGAAATTTGTATGTAGAATAACCGTAAGTGAAGTAATTTGGTATGATATGATATGTATAAGTTATGTGTTGTGTTATGCTCTGTGAAATATATGTTTAGGATTGCATGGCATACAACCTATATGAAATGTATTTATGTTAACACGATTTTGCATATGCATTGGGGTGGGTTTTGATATGGTTTTGATATGATGGAGGAAGTGTTCTCTGATTGCTTTACTATAATTTTGGTGGTTAAACTGCAATATCTGTTTAGCAGTTCAACAAAACCATTATGAGTAGCATACCACCACGACCCGGTGTGATTCGATGGATGGACTCTTGAAGTTCTAATTGGTGTGATTGGTTGGATAGAGTTGGTGTGTAGCGGATGGGGGTAGGATCTGTGTTTGTATTTGTATCTGAATATGAATACGCATCTATATCTTATTATGAACACACATCTGATCTATATAAGAGAATGTGTTTGAGATTATGATTCTAAAATTGTGAAATTCTGCTCATATATGATTATAAAAATATAATATTTGGATGTGTTATATGGTTCTGAAAGATGACATTCTGATCTGGTATATGTTTCTGGAAATGTGACATTTTGATATGATAATTGTATAAGTGTACTTTATAAGTAAAATTCTATGATGACATTTACATTTGTACATGTTATAAGTAAACATTTTGTTTGTGGGCCGAGTCACACACTAGGCTTCTAGCTCACCCATTTGTTTAATATATTTCAGGTGACATTCAGACTTAGGACTGGACGACATGCGGGAGCTCAGATTGGTTTTCACATAAAATGGCCTATTTTGTATTTCTGGACTCGGTTTTTGAATTTGGTTTTGTTCTTGTTTCTTTTTGGGCTTTGTTTAGTTTTTTTCTTTATTTATCGGAATTTAATATTTTCGTATGTAAAACTGAAAATCACTCTAGTTAACAAATTAGATTTCATTTTTTAAAACTAAAACTCTGAAATTTTTCCACTGCAAATGAAGTAATCACTTAAGTGCTTTCTGTAATTAAATATATGGTTTTTAACAAACGTTTGTCTTAGTACTGGAAATGAACTGGCAACATTAGTACTTTTAAAACTCGCGATTTTGAATTCGAATTCTGAGTTTTAAATAAGTGTTTTTGGATTTTGGTTTTTCCAAACATCTATGAGTTGTCAAATTTTATGCTTTCGAAATATGCACTGAGTTTGATTGGAAAAAAAGCTTTTGAACAAGTTGATGTAATTCCTCAGTATCCGGTTATAACTTCTAGGCCGGGCTTTGGATGTTACATTTAGTGGTATCAGAGTCAAGTTACAAAACTCGGGCTGTGTATTTTTGGGTCCAAAATGTTTTGAAAATATATGTCTTTGCAATATTAAAAAATTTGTACTAAGTTTGATCTTTTGATTTTTGAAATGTGAATATGAGATTCCGACGCCAATCCAAGTAAGAAACTTGAACTTTAGTTATAGTTTAGATACTTTGCCTTTGATACTTTGATACAAATTGTTTGTCTTTAGGGACTGTAGAAAATAAACACTCTCTAAACTTTGATAACTACTTCTGATAAAACTTTAGATTTTTTATTTTTAATAACCTAAGCTAAAATTTAGACTTTTGAACTGAAGATAAGTAAAATGAGTTTATGTGGTATCTGTGATCATAGCACGAGAGGATGTGGCAGACTTTGTCAAATGGCTCACGTCGGGTCCTCTTCTCTAGGAAGCGTAACCATTTTGGAAATTAACGATACTATTGAAATGCCCATTTCTAAGGGCAGTAATCAGGAAACTGGAGACAATGTTGTGTCCCAGGATATGTTAAGAGATCTGCAAAGGACCACTGAGGTTCAATCTGTACCTGTGAGTCGAAGGTTTGTGATTGAGCGATCTCGATCAAATGGGACCAAGTTAGCAGAAAAGATTAATCTCTTAGAGAGCGTGTTTTAAAAATAGATCCGTTGAGCATCGTATTAGGGACTATTCATATGTTCTCTGAATCAGATACACACTTCGACTCTAAGGGGGAAACTAGAGACTGGTTTGTGTAACTAGGCATCGTGAGGATTGAGACACATCTGGCAATTATACAATTATATCTGGAATTGTACCTAGCATTGATTAAGTGTTTGGTGGTACTCAAAAGTTTCATTGTCATTGGAGTTCTAAGACTTTGGGATTGAGTAATCATCAATGGTACTTCTGTAAAAAGTTTTTGGAGACAATCCAAGATAGTAAATAGGAAGTGCATTAGAAATATTGTTTGGATCAGGTTTTCACTGAAATTAGAGTTGTGCAGCGATAGTGTGGAGATCAATATGAATAAGAAAATTTGAACTTTGTGATTAAGTGTATGGTGCGACAGTAGGAATTTCAAGGACGAAATTCTTTTAATGAGGAGAGAGTTGTCACATCCTGAAAATCGGGTTAGAATAAACTGGGTTAGCGAAACCAAGAATAGTCACGTTTTGATTTTTAAGTTAAGATTATGAAATTATGTCAAATAAATTGATCTGTTTTAGTGGATAAGTGTTCTTAATGTGTGCCTAAGGTCCTGTGTTCAAATCTCTTCCCTTAAATTTTTAGTAATTGTGTTGTAGCCCCTATCTTTAATCACCTGGCATACAAATTATTTTCACTCAATTAATGTCAAGAATGAGCATACTGGTTATTTGGTAAAGTGTCAGCTAACCCTTAGGTCATTTATTCAAATCATGTTATGCACAAATCTGGAATTATTTTTGCTTTAAATTCTTAAAAATCTTAAATGTATAAGGATAGGACTTAGTGGGGTTAGTGGTTTGTAGGTGGTTTTATTTTTTATTTTTTAAAAATTATCCCAAAAATAGCTCTAAAATCCTCTCCTCACAACCGTCACTATCTCATTCCCTTTCTCTCTCTCAGTTTTCTCTGTCGAAACTTTGTTTTCTAGTTTTGGGGGGTTTCTCCTTTTTCACGTTTTTCTTTCTCTGCCTTCTTGCTTTTTGTTCTTTCCTTATTTTATTGTATTTTATTTCCATTCTCCCACTTTCCATTTTATTCTTCCATCATTCATACGATCTTTGTAGAGTATCATTTGAATTGAGCATAAGTAAATCCGGTGTAAGTATCGTTAATTTTTATGGCAAGATTTTTACTTATTGGTATTTAGTTTGCATTTTGATGCGTTACAAATTTCGTTGATTTTTAGTTTTGGGTTTTCTAATAGGAGAAGAACGTGAGGAGTTCAACGTTCTTCCAGCGAATTTGGTGTTTTAGGCTGTTGTTTCTGTCAAGGGTAAGCGACTAATGTCTTCGTGTAGAGTATGATACTTTTTGTTAAGGATTATTGATATCGGATGATGCCGATTTAATGGTTTGATTTGAGTGAGTATTAATGCTAAATGGTGAGTTTTAATTGACGTTTTAGGTACCGGAAACCTCGTGGGGGTGTCATTGTCAGAACTGTCTTTAGGTGTCTGATTTAAACCCGGAAATGATTTTAGAACTCGAAACAAAACTCGAAAACAGAAGTTTTTTTCGAAACTGTTCTGCATCACATAACTCTATTGCTTGGTGTGTGTCAGGCCGTGTGGGCCATACGGGGTTACTTTCTTAGGTCGTGTGGGCCACACGGCCGTATGGGCCCATTTTCGTAAAGTTTTCACTTAGGCTTTTTTGACCTATAAATGCGTAATTGGATCTTTCGTGGGGTCCGTTTGGCTTAAATAAGTCTGAAAAGTTCTGTAAGGTTGTACGGATCGCCCAAGTCGATTATGGACCTACTGTAGGGTTGGAAAGTTTTTCTTGGACCCCTATATGTGTGATCTGCCTGTCTGATTTCTATTCCGAGCATGACTTATGATATCTGAATGTATGTACTATTAATTGCATAATGGCATGACATATTTTGTATGTTGCATTGCATCGGGGTGGGTTGATGATATTTGGAGGAAGTGTCTGAAAGGCTATTAAGCTTGTTATCTGACAGCTTAGCTACAACCTTCTGATTATGTGTCGTATTTCGGTACAACATGGTGTGTAGGGATGGGTGGGTTGATTTAATCCGCACATGGTGTGTAGGGTTGGACAGAGATGGTGTGTAGAGGCTGGTGGGTATGATTCTGATTTACTGTATCTGCATTCTGTATCTGATGTGGGCCAAGGCCCTAATGTATTTCTGAGATTGTATCTGAATGGGCTAAGGCCCAAACTGATTCTGTGATGG
>CM025153.1:22247458-22263943 GCA_013467495.1 Gossypium gossypioides
CCTTTTACTATTCTTTTTCATTATTTATTAGGGATGGGATATTTTTGGTGCTTTCAACGACCGCATCAAGAACAGACAAACAGATGTGAGTTTTCGTAAACCTAGTGTGTAACCCAACAAAAATAGACATACAATACATATAGAAATCTCACATATAGTCATATACAGATTCGGACCTAAGTCCATTTCAGTTACAGATAAGAGAATCAGATAAGCAGTACAGATATACAAAATCCTACCCCCATCCTCTACACACCATCTTCGACCATCCCATCACACCATGTGGGGTTAAAAACACCCACCCATCCCTACACACCATATAGTGTTGATGCGACACATCATAGATAATATGCAATTGAGCTGCCAGAATATAGGCGAAAGGTCGCCGTATAGATCACTTCCTCCACATATACAATTCCTACCCCAAACATATATACAGATTACAAATATAGAAATATCATGCTTAACATGCTCGTATACAGATAACATATATAATTAACAGAATAATCAAACATGCATAACGGTGTCCTAATCAGATCAGATTATCAGATTACCATATAACATAATTTAGGGTTTAGATAGCCCTTACCGACCTTACGGTAGGCCCACAATCGATCGGAGTAACCCGTGCGACCCTAGGGAAAGTTTCAAAATTATGGGCCCACATGCCCATGTAGGCCCACACACCCAGATTGGCGTTGCCTGTATAGCCCACACGGTTTGGCCCAAAACCCACACACCCGTGTGGCATGCTCGTGTGGGCCCACATGCCCTACTTGGCCTAGCCCGTGTAGTCCACACAGCCATACCTACACCACTGCACGATCGTGTCTTGCGCACGACCATGCCTTAGTCAAACACACGGTTGTGTCTCGCACACGGCCAACTACACGGCCAAGCATATGCCCGTGTGGCGTCGATAAAATAATTTTTTGGCTTTTACCGAAACCTGATTTTCTGCGTTTTGGGAACACACTTGTTACAATTTTAATACAAAACCAGCCTCGAGACCACCAACACCTAAAAATAGAATTACAATGCCCTATTAGCAAACGATTTACGAAATCAACAAAACTAAATCGAGAAACGCTCAAAACTTACCACCACAAGGACGACTACTTGTGAAAGTTAAACCGTTGAAACGAAAGCCACAGATTCACCACCTTTACCTACACAACCGCTCGCAGAATTTAGATTCCCTACAACAATCGTCACGCCACAAAAACGAGAATGAAATGAAAACATACTGAGATCGCACGAAGGACAGAAAATAAAAAGTAATCCAATTGAAAGAAAATGAAAGAATAGGAAAACAAATGTAGATGATGAACAAGAGGACCAAACGGGAGAACCAATGAGGGATGGCAGAAAACTAACGTTAGAAAACTTGGAGGAGAGAGAACCGAAATTTTTTGAAAACAAAAAAATATCAAATCAAATAATCCCCAATATCCCAACTCCCCATTATCATCTCAACCACAACTACCCACTCACTCAGACTCCCAATCCCATCCAAACTTTCTCAGTCAATCGAGGCAAAAATTAATACCCACACTCACCCAAGGATTTAAACACAGGACCTCTTACACACCAATTCATTACCACTCGAACCAGCAGGCTCGTTCTATTATGGATTAACAGATAATTTTATAAAAACCCACTCAACAAGGATAAGGTTAGGATTAGAAAAATAACAAAATTTGCCAAAAATAAGACTTGAACCCCAAACCTCATACACCCACCCAGAACACTTAACTACTGAAGCAGACATATATTTGTGTCAAATTTCCCAAAAATAGATTGAAATTATTTAGGGCGTTACAACTTTACCCCCTAAAAGAAATTTTGACCTCGAAATTTACCTGATCAGAACAGATGAAAATACTGCTGACGCATCGATTCCTCAGGTTCTCACATGGTTTCTTCGAAACCACGATTCTGCCACAAAACCTTCACTAACGGTATAGGTTTCCTCCTAAGAACATTAATATCTCGATCTAATATCTAAACTGACTCATCCTCAAAAGTCAAATCAAGTCTAACCTCGATCTCCTCAACAGAGACAACGTAATATGGATTAGACTGGTATCGCTTTAACATCGAGACGTGAAACACATCATGGATACGGCCCAACTCTAGAGGTAGCTCTAACTGATAAGCGACTGGTCCCACACACTTCAGAATCTGATACGCCTAATAAACCTAGGGCTTAACTTGCCCTTAAGATCGAACCTCAGAACTTTCTTCCACGGAGAAAGCTTGAGAAAAATGAAGTCACCCACAGAGTACTCGATATCTCTTCGCTGCAGATCTGTATAGGACTTCTGTATATTAGAAGCTACTTTCAGACGATCCCGAATCAGTCTAACCTTATCTACAGTCTTAGAAACCAACTAAGGACCCAAAACTCAATGTTCACCCAACTCAGTCCAACATAGCGGAGTACGACACTTACGACCATACAAAGCCTCGTAAGGTGCCATCTAGATGCTAGACTAGAAACTGTTGTTGTAGGCGAATTCAAATAGTAGCAAAAAATCCTCCTAACTACCTCAGAAATTAATCACACAATTCCGAAGCATATCCTCTAGTATCTGAATCACCCTCTCAGATTGACCATCGGGCTGAGGATGGAACGCAATACTGAAGTCCAATATCTAACCCAGAGCCTCATACAGTTTCTTTCAAAATCAAGAAGTGAAGCGAGGATCCCTCTCAGAAATTATCAAAACTAGAACCCCATGCAGTCTTACAATTTCAGAGATATAGAGTTTCCTTAACTTTTACAGAGAGTAGTCCGTCCGAACCGGAATAAAATAGGCAAACTTGGTCAATCGATCCGCAAAACCCTAAACTCTCAACCTGATGAAACCACAAAACCAAAGACTCATCCCCTAACTACTTTTTTCGAATCTGCTCAATCCAAGTCGGCTTAACTTGTAACTCAGCCAACAGACCCCCATCATCGAACAGACTAAGACGAACGAACATCGTTCTCAAATCAGTCATCGTTTTACGACTGAGAGCATCGACCACCATATTGGCCTTACTAGGATGATACTCTACAGTACAGTCATAATCCTTAAGTAATTCAATCCATCTACGCTGCTTAAGATTTAACTCATTCTATGTAAAGAAGTACTCGAGGCTTTTATGATCAGTGTAAATGATACACCTCTCCCCATATAGATAGTGCCTCCAGATATTTAACGTAAAAACAACAGCAGCTAACTCGAGATTATGCGTCGAATAATTCCCCTCATGTGACTTAAGCTAACGGGACGTATAAGCCACAACCTTACCATCTTGCATCAACACGCATCCCAAACCGACGTACGACGCATCACTATACACTACAAACTCCTTACCAGATTCAGGCTATATCAGAATTGGAGCCTGAATTAGAACAGATTTGAGCTTCTTGAAGCTCGATTGTTGCGCATCAGTCAAGACAAAAGGAACACTCTTGTGCAGAAGTTTAGTCAAATGAACAACAATCAAAGAGAACGTCTCAACAAAACACCAATAATATCCCGTAAGACCTAGAAAACTACGAATCTCAGATACATTCTTAGGTTGTTTCCAATCCAACACAACCTCAATCTTTTTAGGATCAACTCGTATCCCCTCAGCAGAAACCATGTGCCCCAGAAAAGTTACCTCTCGCAACCAGAACTCACACTTGCTCAACTTAGCGTAGAGCTGTTTCTCTCAGAGCATCTAAAGCACTACTCTAAGATACTTATCATGCTCATCCTTAGTCTTAGAGTAAACAAGAATATCGTCAATGATGACTACGACGAACTGATCTAGATACGGCTGAAAAATTCAGTCCATCAGATCCATAAATCCAGCTAGAGCATTCGTCAAACTAAAAGGCATAACTAGGAACTTGTAATGCATAAAATGAGTCCTAAATACCGTCTTATGAACATTCCCTTCCTTAACTTTAGACTGATGATACCCAGAATAGATATCTATTTTCGAAAACATTGCAGCCCCTCGAAACTAATCAAACAAGTCGTCGATCTTCGAAAGTGGGTATTTATTCTTCATAGTCAGTTTATTCAACTACTGGTAGTCAATGCCAATTCTCATGGTACCATCATTTTTCTTTACAAACAGAATCGGTGCCCCCACAGAAACACACTAGGATGGATGAAACTACGATCCAAAAGCTCTTGAAGTTGAGCCTTAAGCTCTGTAAGCTCTTTTGGTGTCATACGGTATGGAGCGATGGGCACTGGAGCTGTACCCGGTAGAAGCTCAATGTCGAACTCAACTTCTCGATTCAAAGGTAAACTCGGTAACTCTTCAGGAAAGACATCTAGAAATTCCCTTACTGTTCTGATATCCACAACAGAAAAGTCTCTAAAAATTAAAACACTGACATAAGCCATATACGCCTCACACCCTTTCCGAACCAATTTCTTAGCCACAAGAGCGGAGATTACATTATACAAGTAATCTCGACGCTCACCGATCACAACCACTTCCTTATCTTCCACAGTACTCAGAACAACCCTCTTAATCATGCAATCTAAGCTAACTCGTTGCTCAACTAAACAGTCCATACCCATAATTAAATTAAACTCCCCAAACGGTAGCTCCATCATATTTGTAGAAACACAATCCCTTGTACTTCCAACGATACATTCCTATAAAGTCTACTTACTCGAACAAACTGCCTTAACGGACTCAGTACAGTAATCTTACTAGAGGTGCACTCCACAGAAATCCCTAAGTTTTCGAAAAGGGTATTAGCTACATAGTAATGTGTAGAACCTATGTCTATCAGAGTAGTATAAGGAACATAAAAAAATAAAGAACGTACTCGTGATCACATCAGGAGCATCTCTATCCTCTCAATGTAGAGCAGTATAAACCAGTGTAGCCTACCTCACCTCAGTCTAATTAGCACCTCTGCCCGATGCTCTCTGTCCTCAACCCATACCGTTACCACCCCTAGCCGGTCCACGGCCCCTAGATGGCTGTTAAACTGCCCTCTGAGGCTACACAGAACTCGACCCTGAAGCTTCCATCTGATCAGCATACTGTGGACGCTCTCTAATCCGTTGCTCTAAAGACTCACACTTCAGACAAGCCTCTAACCTCCTCCAACACCCATCTGGATGGTGCTTACCATAATCACCACATAGTTGAATCCCAGTAGGAGCAACAGGAACTTCTACTCTAACTGACCCATTAGGTCTGGCCCTTTTTTAGGCCTTTAAACAGAACTAGAGGGCTCCGAATCCCTCTTATTCTTACTTCTCTCTCAGTTCCTATTCTAGGGCTCCACGTGCTTAACCTCATCGGCGATCTTCGCCTTATCCACAAGAACTGCGAACTCTCGTTCCCTCTATAAAGTAATCAATACCTTTAGATTATCCATCAAGTCATCCTCAAAACAGACGCATTTCTCATACTCAAATACCACCATGCCTCGAGCGTAGCAGCTCAACCTCAGAAACTCGACCTCATACTCGGCCATAGATTTATCACTGTGCGTGAGATTCATGAACTCAAGCCTACGAGCATCAACATAGCTCGCGCCCACATACTTCCCCTAGAAGGCAGTCTTAAAATAATCCCAGCTCAGACAGTCCTGTTGAGTACCCTCCTCAACTGACAACCACCACTGATATGCCTCATTGTGAAGTAAAGAGACTGCACCCTTTAGTTTCTGTGCAGGAATACAGTCGATATCGTTCATGATCCTCTCAGTTGTTTCCAACAAATACTCGGCCACAGTAGGGGCGACTCCAGTGACACCCTTAAACAGCTCAGCTCCATTAGACTAAATTCCTTCAGTTACTGACCCATGGCCCCCAGATTCAGAATAGGGTCTCGCAACCTTCTCCAACACCCTCAACATGGCTTGAGACAGTGGGTCATCCCCAGCCGAGCAACTTTGAGACCTAGTCTCAGTAGCAGGTGAAACTGGTTCTCACTCGTATCTAAATTTGGCATACTGGCCAGAGAGAAAGATTCAGCTCGAGCCCCCTACGCCCCTACCGTGCCTACGAATACCACGAAAGGGAGTTCTACAAGCGTTAATTGTATATTTCAAATTTGTCTACATTATAAAATTTTATGTATTAGTTCCAGTATTTATTAGCAGATATTTTATGCACAAATTATCAGAAGTTTAGAAGTATTCCAGAGGTTTAGTCTCTAACTAACTCAGTATAGTTTCAAAAAGCGCTAACTACAGTGTTTTCAGAATATTCTATCTGAGTTCAGAAATATTTACAAGATTGGCGCCGGAGACTCGGTGTACCACATACTTACTTAGAATGATCCAAGTTATTTAAATAAAACCAGTTCTTTTTGAAACACAATTTTGAAACCCAAAATTCACAGCTCAAGTTTTGAAACCTAGCTCTGATATCACTAAATGTAACACCCCAAACTTGACCTCGATGTTATGGCCGAATCCAAGAGTGTCTCATGGAAAGGTTTTGATAACAGTGTTATTTTGACAAAGCATTGTTTAGTTGTTTGATAAATCATCCAAGTTTTATAACTATTACTGAAAGTGTTATTTAATTAATTCATTTGCCAAAACATAATCTACAACGGAAGTTTTTAGAAAACGTTGTATTTGGAAATCTAGTTCGTGTGTTCAGAAAATCCTTTATTTTTGTAAAACGGTGATTTAAGTCCAACGTGGCCATAAAAGTTAAAACACCTCCAAGACTTAAAATAAAAGTCGAACAGTCCGGAGAGTCCAATTATTACAAAACTCTTAGAAATAATCCTTAAATTTAGTGCAAACCATAATTTTAAACAGTTTACGAACTCGTGGTCACCGTGAGGCTCTGTCACATCGATCCGCCTATGTATGTGGATTACCTGAACAGAACTGATAAATAGATGTGAGTTTTCGTAAACTCAGTGTGTAACACAACAGAAATAGACATGCAATACATATAGAAATCTCATATACAGTCAGATACAGATTCAGACCTAAGTCCATTTCAGTTACAGATAAGAGAATTAGATAAGCAGTACAAATATACATAATCCTACCCCTATCCTCTACACACCATCTCCGACCAACCCATCACACCATGTGGGGTTAAAAACACCTACCCATCCTTACACACCATATAGTGTTGATGCGACACATCACAGATAATATGCAGTCGACCTGCCAGAATATAGGCGAAAGGTCACCGTACAGATCACTTCCTCCACATGTACAATTCCCACCCTAAACATATAGACAGAGTACAGATATAGAAATATCATGCTTAACATGGTCGTATACAGATAACATACATAATTAATAGAATAACCAAACATGCATAACGGTGTCCTAATCAGAGCAAATTATCAGATTACCAGGTCACATAATTTAGGGTTTGGATAGCCCTTATCGACCCAACAGTGGCCCAAAGTCGATCGAAGCGACTCGTGCAACCCTAAGGAAAGTTTCAGAATTATCGGTCCACATGCCCGTGTGGGCCAACACGCCCAGATTGGCCTTGCCCATGTGGCCCATACGACCAGGCCTAAAACCCACACGCCCTACTTGGCCTAGCCCGTGTGGCCCACACAGCCACACCCACACCACCACACGGTCGTGTCTTGCGCACAACCATGCCTTCGTCAAAAACACGATCGTGTCTTGTACACGGCCAACCACATGGCCAAGCATACGCCCATGTGGCGTCGATAGAATACTTTTTTGACTTTTATCGAAACCCGATTTTCTATATTTTAGGAACACACCTATTACGGTTTTGATACGAAACCAGCCCCGAGACCACCAACACCTAAAAATAGAATCCCAATGCCCTATTAGCAAATGATTTACGAAATCAACAAAACTAAACCGATAAACGCTCAAAACTTACCACTGCAAGGAGACTATACGCGAAAGTTAAACCGTTAAAGCGAAAACCATAGATTCACCACCTTCACCTACACAACCGTTCGCAGAATTCAAATTCCCTACAACTATCGTCACGCCACAAAAATGAGAATGAAACGAAAACTTACCGAGATAGCGCGAAGAACAGAAAGGAAAAAATAAACCAATTGGAAGAAAACGAAAGAATAGGAAAACAAACGTAGATGATGAACAAGAGGACCAAACAACAGAACTAATGAGGGATGGTAGAAAACTAATGTCAGAAAACTTGGAGGAGAGAAAACCAAAATTTTTTTAAAACAAAAAAATCAAATCAAATAATCTCCAATATCTCAACTCCCCACAATCATCTCAACCATAACTACCCACTCACTCAGACTCCCAATCCCATCCAAACTCTTTTAGTCAATCGAGGCAAAAATTAATACTCACGCTCACGCAGGGATTCAAACACAGAACCTCCCACACACCAACTCCTTACCACTCGAACCAGCGGACTCGTTCCAATATGGATTAATAGACAATTTTATAAAAACCCACTCAACAAGAATAAGGCTAGGATTAGAAAAATAACAAAATTTGCCAAAAGTGGGACTAGAACCCCAAACCTTATACACACACCTATAAAACTTAACCACTGAAGCAGACAGATATTTGTGTCAAAATTTCCAAAAACAGACTTAAAATATTCAGGGCGTTACATTAATGTGTCCTTCAAAAATTAATAATTTTTTAGATAAATACATATGACTTGAAATGTAACTAATAAATTTTTAGGTAAATAATTTTCTTATAATGTTATTATAATATATTTTACTCTCTTTTTTTCTCAGACATGTTTTACTTAATTGTGTTTTATTTTCTTGTACATGAACAAATAATAAGTTTTTCCAGCCTGTCTCACTACGTTTCGGTACACGCTACATCCTGCTATGGGGGCCTCTAGCATTGTAAGAGTAGCATCCCCTGCATGAAACGAGTTTGCAACAAAATCAGCAACTCTATTACTCTCTCTATCGACATGTACCATAACAGCCCCTGTCGTAACAACTGCTCAGTGTTCCCTAATATGCCTCAATGTACTGCAGGTAAGACACATCAGCCGGCTCTTTGTTCATCGCCTGTGTCGCTTCAAGGTTGTCACTCTCTAAAATTACCTGTCGATACCCTCTGCCCCAAGTAGCCCTTAAGCCTTCAAGAATGGCTCACAATTCAACAAATGGTACAGGGACTACTCCAATACGCCTCCTAAATCCGCAAAGCCACATCCTTTGAGAATCTCAGGTTAAGCCCCCCACAGCAGCTTCATTAGAGCCCATGTTAACAGCAACATCAACATTCACCATTACCCATTAATTTGGTGGCATGCACCACCCCTTGCCACCTTCAGCAGCCTGTACGATCCTCACCTGCGCTATAACTTTTTCATACCTTTGCGCCTTAACCCAACAACGCCTGCACAATCCTTCTTGATGTAATTTTAAATCAAATATCAAACTATTATTGTTTCTAGAGATTGTATTGAAACAAACTACTCTTTTTGTGTATCTCGTGTTCCAATCCAAACTTATTGATCTATCCTTTGAGCTAAAGTTGAATAAGAATTTAGATAAATATTAACCTTAACATTCCCCTCGATAAAACAAGTCAAGAACAAAGGAGCAAACATCTTAATTTCTATACCATTTTTAAGGAGTGATTTTCATTTGATGGGTATAATAAGTATCAATAATACACTTCTGTTACCATGTTATATACATTCAATTTTTGCTTGGTGATGAGTGGTATAGAATCATAACATTCTCTCTACTTGAGTATAATTAAGACCAAATCAAAAGACTTCTTTATCAAATTTCATTTTTTTTACTTAGAAATACAAATATTTTTGCAATTTCATTCATTATAATGGTAATAAAATAAAAATTATTACACCAAATTAAGAGACTTCATTGTCAAATTCTAAATTTTATATTTATGAATACGCATTTATGAAATTTCACTCATTACAAAATTCATTATAATATTAATAGAATAAAAATTATTAGACCGAACCAAGAGACTTCATTGTCAAAATCTAATATTTTTACTTATCAACTCAATTAACTTTATTAAAGATATTGATGATGACTTACCAAATTAAATAATGTTTTCCTTCACCAGCTACAAGCCTCAAATGAAAACTAATTGATTTGCTAACATTTTATTTCCCCTATTGCGAGAAGGAAACAATAAAAGGAATAATACAATTTTTGTACAATAAATGTTTCATAAAATACAAAAGGCATCATATATGTAGGGAATTAACCCGTGTTATGCAACAGACAAGTAAATAAACTAAAATCGAGAAGATCAAACACAAAAATTTTCCATGAAAAAACTCCTCAAAAGAAGATAAAAAATCACGGGAAAAAAGAGATTTCACTATAATAAAGGAGAGTACAAAAGATGGATAAAATTAAAGGAAAACCCGAATCCCCAAAAGAATAAACCCTTCGAAATAAATAACAAAATTTTCTCAATCTAAATATTTTTTGTGTTTTTAAACCTAAAGTAACTAAGGCCTATTTGTAGGCTGAAATTTGTAGCATATATGACTACAACAACTCTAGGTTAATCAGAGTTAGAGTGGGAAACTAAAAACAGAGTTTAACTAGGAGAAGAAAGTCAAAAAACTTGAAGTATACGTTGCCACGTTGTGATGTGGCATCGCGTCGTCAGGATGAAGAAGGATTACGTCATCGGGACGAGGGCTTTCTTCTTGTCGTGACATCGGCTTCTCATTGGGATGAAGAACACTTTCTCGTTGCGATGTCACACACTGTTTGGTCGAAAATGCGAGGTATAACTCCATAAATCTCTACATTGACTTGTATTTGGCTTAACTCCCTCACCAAGCCCTATTACGAGCCTAATTGATTCTTCATCGGATACTTACCTAGTCCAAGCAATGCTTGAACTTTGAAATAGGAAGACTTTTTGTCAACATGTCGGCCAGATTATGTTCTGTGTCGAATTTAAGAATCTGAACATCCCCTTGAATGACCACCTCTTAAGCAAAGTGATAAAGAATGTCTTTATGCTTCGTTCTTTCGTGATGCATTTGATCTTTGGTGAGATGTATGGCACTTTGATTATCACAATATACGATAGATGTTTTTTTTTCACTTACTAGTTCACTGAACAGGGCCTTTAACCAAATTGCTTCTTTTATAGTTTCAATAATTGCCATGTATTCCACTTCAGTAGTCTGCAAAGCCACTGTAGCTTGAAGTGTAGCTTTCCAACTAATGACACAATTCCCAAAAGCAAATAGATAACCTATGAGAGATCTTCTTCAATCTAAGTCTCATGTATAATCAAAACCAACATATCCGACTAAGCCCTTTGGGCTTCTTCCGAACTTTAAGCTCATGTTGGAAGTAACCCGCAAATATCTAGAAATCCACTTAATTGCATGCTAGTGTAACTTACCAGGATTGGTTATGTATCGACTAACAACACTAATAGCATGCGAAATATCGTGACGACTGCATACCATTGCATACATCAAATTTCCAACCATGCTTGAGTATGATACTTTTGACATGTACCTTTCATCTTCTTCATTCTATAGAGAATTCGAAATTGAGAGTTTAAAGTGTATAACTAAAGAAGTACATATCGATTTTAAATCTTTCATCTCAAATCGCTCAAGTATCTTCATGATGTACTTTTGTTATGATAAAAACAATTTCCTGAAATGTCTATCTCTCAAAATTTCCATCCCCAAAATTTTATTTGCTACTCCTAAATCCTTTATCTCGAACTTAGAGGTAAGCATGGTTTTAAGACGATCAATTTCAAATGGATTCTTAGCCGTAATCAATATATAATCCACATAAAGCAACAAATATATAAAAGAACTATCATCAAGACATTGCAGGTGAACACAATTATCATACTTACTTCGAGGAAAACTAATACTCAAACATGAAAGAGTCAAACTTTTTATACCACTACCTAGGAGACTGCTTCAGACTAGACAAAGACTTTTGTAAGAGACAAACATGATCTTCTTTACTTTCAAATTTGAAGCCTTCTGGTTGTTGTATGTAGATATCCTCCTCAAGGTCACCGTAAATGAAAACATGTAACTACTCTAATTCAAGATTGTTTGATGTCACAAGAGCCACAAGGGCCCGAATAGACATATATTTCACAATAGGAGACAAAACATTATGAAAATCAACTCCCTCCACTTGACTGTAGCCATTTGCAACCAATATTACATTGTACCTAGTGTCGTTAGAATCCAAACCTTCCTTAAAAACACCCAATTGCAACCAAGAATTCTTTTACCGATGGGTGGTTTAACTAGCCGTCAAGTCTCGTTCTTTTGAAGGAATTTCATATCTTCTTCCATTGCAACAAGCCATTTGCTAGAATCAGAAGTCTGAACTACCTGATAATAACATGAAGGATCAGTTGAATCAATGCTCTCAACAACACTTAGAGTATAAGCCACTAGATTTCTTTCACAATATCTCTGTGGTTGTTGAATTTCTCGCCTTTTCTTGCCAACTTATAGTTAGTTAACTAAGATGGTGAGGGTACCTATGAGTCAGAAGAAGTCACAAGTTTATCTAAAAAAAACTTCAATTTTGCAAGAACCGAGATTTCATCGCGTCGTCGCGATGTCACTTGCTTCCTCAGTAGGATGACAATATTGTTCGTCGTGACGTTAAGATGAGGATTTTCGTATTTTTGCAATGTCGCCCCTTGTTTTGGCTTTTGACTCTACCTTGCTCGATACACGCTGATTTGTTGTGTCTTTAAAAGTAAATGACCCCTTTTCTAATCGAAACATAGTAGATCTATTAAATGTAACATCTCTGTTAAAAATTGTTTGATCAAAATTTTAAGTACCACAACTTAAAACCTTTTGTACCGGTAGAGTATCCCAGAAAGATGCATTTAACGGCCCTAAGTTTAAACTTTCCCTTCTAACTTTAGCATAAGTAGGACAATCAAAAATTTTAAAGTTAGAATAACTAGAAGGATTTCCTGACCATATCTCCTCTAGAACTTTATTGTTCAGTGCTCGATGAGGACATTGATTCACCAAATGACTTGCCAGGTTTAAAGCTTCGTCCCAAAACTCCTTCCTAAAACATGTATTAGAAAGCATGCATCGGGCCTTTTCGAGTAAAGTTCTGTTCATTCCTTCAACAACTTTATTCTGCTGCAGAGTTCCAACGATGGCTCGATGTCTTTCAATTCCTTCCTGTTTTTAGAAATTGTTAAACTCTGAAGAATAGAACTCAAGGCAATTATTTATTTTCAATCGCTTTACGAATTTACGGGTTTGTTTTTCTAACAGTGTTTTCCACTGTTTGAATATTTTGAAGACTTCACTTTTCTGCTTTAAGAAATAAACTCAAACTTTTCTAGATTGATCATAAATAAGAGTTAGGAAATATTTATAACCTCTATTTGAGATGACAGGAGACGAACTCTATAAATGTCTATGTATTGCTAAATCGAAGTTGACTCGAATTTGCTTCCCGAAAATGCAACGCTCGTAAAAACCTAACTTACCAACTCTAATGTTTATGAAAAGACCTCTATTACACAAAACTAGCATACCGTTCTTACTCATATAACCCAGTTGCATGTGCCAAAGTTTGACTGAATCGAAACCAGTAGAGAAACAATCATGTCCCGTTGTCGTGACGTCATGTTGGTTCCCATCGCGACACGATAATGATTTCAACTCTTCTTTGGAAATTGTAACTGCACCAGTAACTATTGACCTTTGCAGAAAGTATAGGCTACCTTGTTTTGTTCTCTCACTATAATGAGAGCTCCATGAGAGACTTTTAAGCCTTTTGATTCAATGACTATCCTGCAACCGTTAGAATCCAAAATTCCCAATGAGATGATATTTTTCTTTAATTCGGGTACATACTTGACATCTGAAAGTATTCAAATAATTTCATCTTGTATCCTACTTTGTATGGTTCCTTTGTCGGTTATCTTACATGGAGAATTATTCCCCATCAACATAACTCCACCTTCTACTGAAATATACATGCAGAATTAGTCCTTACTAGGACACATGTGATAGGAGCACCCTGAATCTAGGATCCGTTTGGAAGTAAGCTTGAAGCTTTCGCTCGTTGAAAATAATAAGAAATCATCATCTCTTTCTTCGACCATACTGGCATTAGCAACATCTACTTTACCTTTCTCGTCATTTTCGACATCCCTCTTAATTTTATTTTGAAGCTTCTTGTATTTTGCCTTAACGTGACCCATCTTTTTGCAATAGCCACAGTATTTGTCACGATTCTTGGATTTGGATCTCGCTTTAGGCCTGTTCTAATATGACTTTTTGGATTGTTGTCAGCCTCTTGCAACTAGAACTGAGGCTTTCCCGTTTGACTTTGTGTTTGGGCCTAACTCATTGTTAAGTTTATCCTTACTCAGTAGATTCCCCTTACGTCCTCAAATGAGAGATGATCTCTCTCATACATCAGAGTTTCCCTGAAAGTTTTATAAGAAGAGGGCAAAAAGCATAACAACAACATAGCTTGATCCTCATCACGAATCTCTACTTTGAGATTCTTTAACTTATTAAGAAGGGTAACAAACACATTAATATAAGTTCCAATTGACTCACCTTCGACCATTCTGAACGTGTAGAGACATTGTTTTAACACTAACCTGTTGGCCAAGGATTTCGTCATGTACAAGGCTTCCAGTTTCTTCCATAATGTAATCGTTGTTTTCTCCTTCAAAACCTCTTGTAACACATTATTAGTTAAACATAATTGAATTGTGGATAGAGTCTTTTTTTCTAACCTATCACATTTTGACTGTTCCATGTCTACAGGTTTTCTTTCTGCAAGGATCCTCTCAAGATCACTTTGGATCAGTATTACTGACATGCAAACTTGCCATAGACTAAAATTTGCGATGCTATCGAACTTGTCAATACCAAACCTTGATGTTGCCATTTTTGGATGGGTTGATTGCGGAGATCGAACTAGCTATGATACCAGTTTGTAGGGAATTAACATGTGTTATGCAATGAACAAGTAAATAAACTAAAATCGAGAAGATCGAATACGCAAATTTTACATGAAAAAACTCCTCAAAAGAGGATAAAAAACCATGAGCAAAAGGAGATTTCACTATAATAAAGGAGAGTACAAAAGATGGAGAGAATTAAAGGAAAACCAGAATCCCCAAAAGAATAAACCCTTCAAAACAAAGAACAAAATTCTCTCAATCTAAATATTTCTGTTATTTTTAAACCTAGAGTGACTAAGGCCTATGTATAGGCTGAAATTTGTAGCATATATGACAACAACAACAACTCTAGTTTAATCAAAGTTTAAGTGAGAAACAAAAAATATAGTTTAATTGGGAGAAGAAAGCCGAAAAACTTGAAGTGCACTTTGCCACGTCGTGACGAAGAAGGATCATGTTGTCGGGAAGAGGGCTTTGTTCCTGTCGTGGCAAAGAACACTTTCTTGTTGCGATGTCACATATTGTTTGGTCGAAAATGCGAGGCATAACCTACAATATATAATAGGCTTAAATTAACCAAAATACATGCATAAATACATTTAAAATCGTGTGATTCAGCTATCTATTTTTCTTCTTGTTTCTTTTCGTTTTAAATTTAGTTGAGGTTTCATTGAAACCAATTTATTAAGAAAACTAATGCATAAAAGAAAAAAGTGAAAGCAAAAAACCATAAAAAAACCATCATTAATGTATCAACTTGAGAAGAACCCACCATTGATTTTTATTTCTTCTTCTTTTTCTTACCATGTTCTTCGCTTATAATCTTTTAAATACACACAAATTATAAGTATTTATATATCCAAAAAACTTGAAACTGAAATTGCAATAACTTAATTTTTTTGCAATGATAAATTTTTGTACCTCAAAAACATGGAAAAAATAAAATAAAAAATAATAATTAGGGCATGTATTTATAGTATTAATTAGGAAATTAACAATATTAGTATCATGTACTAAAACATAAAGCATACATTAGAAATATTTTGTTATAAAATTCTAACTTTTAAAATTTTTAAATAACATTTTTTTAAAAAAAAATTGAGAAATAAATATTTTACTTAGATTAAAAGCAGTGTAATGCTAGAATTTCTGGTGTATAAAATTTTTAAATGAAGGTTGCTATGTTTTTAAAAAGAATGAGAGAAGAAGAAAAGGAAATAAGTTTAATATATTAAAAGTAAATGACAATTGTAACCCTAATTTCTATTCGCGTTCAAAGAAGCTGGTTTTATATAGAATATAGATTAAATCATTGAATGAATTTGATGTCACGAGTCAAACGAGCAATAATTTAGTTAGGTAATGATAAAAATACTAACTTTACAAAAGAAACGATATTATTTTGAGGATTTTTTTTGTCATTTTATCTTTATTAATATTAAATTACTTATTAAGTTTGGTGTCATGACTCAACCAAACACCAACTCAATTGGATAATGACAAAAATATTCTTACTTTACAAAAGAAATCATATTATTTTGAGAGTATTTTTTTTCATTTTATATCTTTTATATAGAAATATAAATATA
>CM025153.1:22301525-22311923 GCA_013467495.1 Gossypium gossypioides
TAATATGGATTATAATTTTAAAAATATTATTGATTCTAAAAAATACTTTTCAAAAGCAGCGATGAATAAACTTATCTAGTTTTATAAACTCAGATACATCAAAACAATTTTGAAATAAAAAAAATATATATATCTGTCATCATCTCCAATAAAATTTCAAATTAATAGTTCTATTTGAAAAGTTATTTTTTCTCATAGAAAGTTTGCTAATAAATTAAAACAGTAAGGTAAAAAAACTAAATTTTCAAATTAATAGTTTTATTTAAAAAGTTGTTTTTCTCATAGAAAATTTGCTAATAAGTTAAAACAATAAGGTAAAAATATAAATTTTCAAATTAATAGTTTTATTTCAAAAGTTATTTTTCTTATAGAAAGTTTGCTAAGGAGCTAAAACAATAAGCTAAAAAGAGCGTCAATATGGAGCAAACTGATCTTTTTTTTTTTAAAATGAAGTAATTTAATATTGATCAATTTCGAAAATGCACAATTAAGGATGTTATATATTTGTAACCGCCAACCCAAATGTCCTAAAAGGATTCGAGTCTCCGACCCTTGACTCGGATGGGCCCAACTCAAAAGAAGCGTATTCGACAAAACAGCTCGCAAGAAGAGTTCGCGGGCACACCTCGCATGATGGGGTCGCGAACTATGTTCGCAGAAAGGATTGCAAGCCCTACAAGTAATCCAGACTCGTGACCAACGGGTACGAAGCTCGCTGAGGATGTCAACCTCCGAATTAGAAAGGATCGCGTGCTACACATATACGCATCCAAAAAACCAGGGGAGTAGAGAATGTCAGCGCCAAAGGTAGGGAATGTTAGTACCGGAGGCCTCAAGGCCGAGAAAAAATGGTGGGCCCAATTATGAGCTGTAATAGTAACGATAGGAGCATGTATAAATACACTCAACATTCCTCTTAAGGGGATATGAGAAAATCATGGCTCAATAATAGGTGCGGTGAGCGTTGATTTACTTCCAATCGACAGATCTTTTCTATTATGATTCAGTTTCCTTCAACACTAAAATCAAATGACTCATCCAAACGAAGCTTTTCTTTCAACTCTTCCTCCGGGCAAGCCGAAGCGTCACGTTCCGATGCCCAGCATGATGAGGCAGACCTATTTGCCGCATGGTTCATCGATAGGCCCGAAAATCTTAACAATACAGTTTATCGCAGGCCTACCCCTTCGTTAGACCTCAATCTCTCATCGGGTCAGGGACTGCCATCTCCCCTCAACCAAGAGGCACCCTCACAACAATTCTTGGAAGGGAATAAATAAAGTTCATGAGGGAAAAGGTGGCTGCCCAATAAGCACGGTTTGTGGAACAACAAGTCTTCTAGCAAAAGTTATTGAGACAGAACAAAGAATTGTGAAGAAAAGCGCATGCAGACAACTCGAGGTCCCAAGGCAACGTCAACACCCAAGATGAAGCCCCAAGTATGCAAATGAAAGAATAGATAAATGAAATGGATGAGCTGCGTCGTAAAGTGCAGGCACTGCAGCTTGAGTCGCAGGATATTGACTGGTTGTTCTGCTCCAACAACCCGCTAGCTCCCGAAATTGCAACAGTGGGCTTGCCACGCGATTTTAAGTTACCTAAAGATATGTTCAAAGGAAAAAAGGGACTTGTGGGCCTACTTGATGCAATATAACGATTATATGAACATGCTAGGGGTGTTAGACGTGGCCAAGTGTAAAGCCTTTTTGACAACGCTGAAAGGAAGTGCCAAAGACTGGTATATTTCTCTTCCACGGGGCTCAGTCCACAACTTCTCATAGTTGGGGCAAATGTTCCTTGGTAGGTTCAGGGCCCATCGAGCGATCATGAACACACCCATGGGGCTGATGTCAGTGAAGCAGGGGGAATGTGAGTCCCTTCAAAATTATGTGAAGAGGTTCCATGCGGCGACCCTCAACACGAAAAACTTGGAAGACCAGTCAGCGATAGATGTCTTCATCATGGGAGTAAAAAATGACCATATGCAGTACTCATTCACAGATAACAAGCTGTAGAGCCTAGCTGACTTATACAAGCAAGCCCATAAGTTTGAAGAGACAAAAGAGATTAAAAGAAAATCCCAAGTTAATTTTCAAATAAAAGACCAACAACCTAGAAATAGAGAAGGATCGCGCAATAGACAGGCCCCCGTCAACCAATCTTTACGAGTTAAAATTGATAGGCCGCAAAGAGCCCTAACCCAAGATGACATATTAAGAAACCCTTAGAGGCCCCAGTAAGAGCACACAAGACGTTACCCCTCAGGGGAGGTTTGAAGCCTACACCCTACTGAATGCCATACAAACTTACATCCTCAGCCAGGTGAAGAGTCTGGGCATCCTCCCCAAACTGCCCCCAATGTAGAGTACCGGCAGAAGAACGAACTCCAATGACCGGTGTGCCTTTCATGATAATATGGAGCACAATATGAAAGACTGTTTCACACTAAAAGATGCTACAGAAGAAGCAGTACAGAATGGTGAACTCATTGAATTCGTAAACCAGAGAGGCCCACAGCGAGGCCAAAGCTCGCGAGGTTCAGACCTCAAAGGCAAATAGAAGGTGCGAGACATCATTCATGTAATCATAGGCATTGACGACGACTAGATGCATTCGAACACGAAAAGGCGAACACACGTGAAAGGTGTAAAGTCGCTTAGTACTCTGAAAAGGCCAAGACACTAGGAAAAGTGACATGTTGAGTTCGGAAGCGGTGACGAAAAGCTAATTTGTGACGATGAGGGAAACGATCCGATAGTAGTCTCAGCAATGGTCGCCAGCTTCAAAGTCAAGAGGATACTGGTTGATAGCGGAAGCACGGTGGAAATCCTATCATGGGAAGTGTATAGAAAAATGGGTTTAAAAAAATAGTCATTATTTAAGGCCAACCCAATTATGGTTTTGCGAACCACCTTGTCAATGTGAAAGGTTCAATCACACTACCGGTCACCTTAGGCGACGGCGAGCATATGACTACAGAATATATCCAATTTTACGTAGTGGACCACTTGATGACATATAATGTTAGTTTTGAGAGACCAATAATGAGGATGGTGAGAATGGTGGTGGCGACCTTCTGCATGAAGATAAAATTCCCAACAAGTATTAACATAGGCTTCTTGCGATCGAACCAGCGCATGGCGAAGTAGTGTCACATGTTGTCTATCAAGTAGGTAAAAGAACCTGTGGCTGAGGGGCAAAGTTCGCAAAAGGAAAAGTTAACAAGCCAAGCCCTCGACCTAGACAATTTAGATTTGAGATAAGAACATTAAAGCAAAAATCTTGAAGCAGCGGAACACACTGAAACCTTATAGCTGCTTTGCTACAATAAAAGAAATGTAAAGATCTCGTCAACATTGAACGAGGAAAATAAATAATGTTGGTCAAATGTCTAAGGAGGAATTCAGATGTTTTCAAATGGCCTACCATGGACATGACGGGGGTAGACCCACGGGTAATCGTACATAGGCTAAATGTGCTCTCTGAGGCGAAGCTTGTAAAGTAGAAAAAATAGAAGTTCACACAGTAGGTGATAGAAGCAGTGAGGCAAGAGGTTGCCAAGTTATTGTCCGCTGGGTTTATCAGGAGAGTAGAGTACCTAGACTAGATCTCGAATATGGTGATGATAAAGAAGGCGAATGATAAGTGGAAGATGTGCATCGACTTCACCAATCTCAACAAGGCATGACCCAAGGACAACTTTACCATACCGTTAATCGATCACCTGGTGGACGTCTCCGTAGGGCACAAATTTATGAGCTTCATTGACGCCTTTTTGGGCTACAATCAAATCCTATTAGACCAGGATGATTAAAAAAAAACAAACTTTGTCATTAAAGAGGGTCTCTTCTATTATCGGGTCATGTTATTTGGTCTCAAGAACGCTGGTGCAACCTACTAAAGGCTGGTGAACAGGATATTTAGGGACCAGATAGGCCACGGTTTAGAGGTCTATGTAGACGACATGTTGGTAAAGAGTGAATCCATAGGGGAACATGTGCGGAACTTGTCTAAGACGTTCGCAGTACTAAGAACTCACAACATGAAGCTTAATTTGGAAAAATGTGTCTTTGGTGTGTGAGCTAGTAAATTCTTGGGTTTTATGATCTTAGGAAGGGGAATAGAAGTGAACCTAGAGAAGATCCAAGCCATCATAGAAATGCCTCCCCCACGAACCATAAAAGAAATTCAATGCCTTACGAGCAGAGTGGTGGCACTAAACAGAATCATCTCCAGTATGGCAGACAAATGCCTCATATTTTTCAAGGCTCTAAGGACATCCTTCTCATAAACTGAAAAATGCCAAACAGTCTTCAAACAGCTAAAACATTATCTCACCTCCCCTCCACTGCTAAAGTCACCTTGAACGGGAGAAACACTCTACCTATACCTAGTCGCTTCAGAAGAAACAGTCGACGAAGTCCTAGTTAAGTCAAAAGGTGCCCTTTAATTCTCCGTATACTATGTCAGTAAAGTGCTCCAACACGGCAAGCTCAGGTACACGAAAATAGAAAAATGTATCTATGTTTTAATCATTACAGCTCGCAAGCTACGACCATACTTCTAGGCCCATCCAATTATTGTAGTTACCAATCAACCAATAAAGGTGGTGCTCACTAAAGCAGACACCTTAAGAAGAGTAACGAAATGGAGCATCGAACTCATAAAGTTCGAGGTGGACTATGCCCCGCGAACGATGATAAAAGGACAAGTGTTGGCAGACTTTATGGTGGAATGTTCGTTCGAACGGAACAGTGACGCGATAGGTAATACAGGTTGTACCTTGATGCATCAAATAGTAGAATACCTTGTAAAGATGATGTAATGTATGGACGTTAATGAAACTTAGCAATTTAATGATAGCACATTCAATAATGAGGCGTGACACTCTAACAATTCTTAAGTTCTATAGAAGAACGTTACAATCTTACATTTTATACTAAAAGTTTCTTTTCGTTGTTGAACACCATTAATAGTAAACTCACCCTCATAAATTGCACGCACAATTGACAACCCGAAAGGTTAGCAGTCTATGTTGACGGCTCCACAGCAAAAACAAGATCAGGCGCAGGCAAACTCGTAGTAGACCCTAACGGCAACAAATCACAATATGGATTATCATTTGGGTTCCAAACATCGAACAACACTACTGAATACGAAGCACTAATTTCGGGGCTACAATTAGCTCGCCATCTAAAAGCTAGGGATCTGACTATACACACAGATTCCTAGTTAGTGGTGAAATAAAAAATGACGAGTATAATGTGAAAGAAATAACCCTGAAAAAATACCATACAATGACAATCAAATTACATGTAGGATTTGACAAAGTTGAGGTTAGAGAATTCCCAAGAGACGATAACATGCGCGCAAATGATCTGTCAAAATTAGCATCCTCCATCACTATTGAACAAAGGGGGAAATCCTACTCGAGCATAGAGAGATGCCAAGCTATGATGCCTCCCAAATACTTTACACGATCCAAGAGGAAACATGGATTGCCCCTATAATCCAAATGTTGCAGGGTAAACAAGAAAGTTAAGACCGAAAAGAGCCTGCAAAACTACAATACAATGCGGCAAGGTATGTCCTCGCTACGAACTATGAATATTTATTAGATTCCCAATACGAGAATTAAGTACCTACTATTGTGAGCTTTTTACATGCTAAGTTAAAACAACGCGTTTTATTCATCACTCGATAGATACACCCTTCTAGAGGATGTGCTATATAGAAAAGGGTTTCACACCCACTGCTACAATGTCTTTCCCTATGGAGATTGGTTTAAGATCACATAGGACACAACACTTTAACGAGGAAACTAACTAAGAGGCCATAAGACTCAACCTGAATTTAATCAATGAGCTCAGGGAAACAGCTAAAGTGAGAAATGTGGTTCATGCCTAACAAGTAGCCAGCGACTATTACTCCAAGGTCAGAGGAAAATAGTTTCAAGTAGGTGACCTTGTACTAAGAAACACCAAAGCTAGTCTACTCGCTTCCCAACGTGAGAAAATGGTTCCAAACTGGGAAAGACCGTACAAAGTGATAGAAAAAATAAGTTATGAAGCATATAGATTAGCAAGGATGGAAGGCATGATGGTACCACAAACCTAGAATGGTCGGCACCTCAAAAATTACTATATACAATTCACTACTCTATCAGTAAAATTTTATTTTGATGGTATTATCACTTGTCACTCCTAGGCTTGCAGGCGAAAAAACCCTAGCATCTAAAATAGTTAGCGAGCAAAGCTCCCAGTTGTAAGATCAAGGCTCACAGGCGAAGATCCGTAGCCTCCAAAGTAGTTAGTGAGAGTAAAGGTCCCAGCTGTAATATCAAGACTCATAGACGAAGAGTCGTACCTCCAAAACAGTTAGCGAGAGCAAAGGTCCCAGTGTTAATATCAAGGCTCGCAAGTGAAGAGCCACAACCTCTAAAATAGTTAGTGAGAGCAAAGCTCCAATTGTAATATCAAGGCTCGCAGACAAATATCAGCGCCCTCCAAAATAGTTAGCGAGAGCGAAACTCCCTGCTGTAATATCGAGAGCAAAGCTCCCAACTGCAATATCAGTAAAAAAGCTTGCGAATTCATATTCCAGCTTATAATTTTGAGAAAAATCTCTAAGTATAAAACAACTCGTGATTCCTACTATATGCATGAAATTCCAAGAAAATCTCCAAGTATGAAACAGTTTGTGGGTCCACATCCCCAATGCATTATTAGAACCATTCTTAAGTATAAAACATGTAGTGAATATAGGAAGTAAACAAACAAAATACAGAAACGAGTATTCATTTTATTAAAAAAACATATTACAAGCATAATTAAATTTCATCACCATTCCCCCTATCAGCATCTTGGTTCTCAACGTCAACAGTAGGGGCAGCATCCTCGCTTACAGAAGGAACCATGTTCACATCCCCACCTGCAGCAGAAGGAACTATGTTCGTATCATCATCAACGATAGAGGGGACTACGACCGCGACAGCCGAGTCCTCTAAATAAAGGTTGTTTTTTCAAGTGGCCATAAAGGTGCTCCATGTGGCTCTAGAAGGGCCGAACACATCAAAACCCAAATTGTTCATGTCCATACCATCAAGAACATTGAAGTCCATCTTGCGAGCATCAAATAGACCATAAGCAACTTGGGCATGGAGCAATATGTTTTCCTTAAACCTCTAGAGGGAGCTCAAGATATTTTTGGATGTTTCCTTCATGAAAGTCTCTAGAGCATCAGCCTGCTTCTGTACGGTGCTATCCACCTACTCCTGGCACTCTTTGATAATCTTCTACACTTCAGCAGTGTACTCCACAATGGTCCTCCTCAACTCTGCCTCCACGATTATTTGCCTATCCCTCTTAGTAGCGAGCTCAGCGACGTACCCCTCTGCTTTTATTTCCATTACGGTGAGATGCTCGATGAGATCCTCTTATTTCTCATTTATTAATTCATTCTCTTCTTTCATATTGTAATACAACTTGTGCACTCTATTTAACTCAGTCTTGGTTTTCGTGAGCTCCTTATGGCGGGCCTCCACGTACCTCAACTCGACGATACTAACCTTGGATAACAGAAAGCCGAGAGACGAGGAAAGTTCTTGCACATCTAAATCTCTATGTCATGGAAATAAACCCTCAACAATCTCAACAGGCACTTCTTCAGCAACAGGGGTAGGAAGAGAACTCCGAGGAACAGGGTGAGAAGTATCTTCATCGATCGCGATTGGTGAGCTCACCTAGGTAACATGTGGCAAGCTCGCCACAGGGAGAGAGTGAGCCTAGGTGACCGCAGCAACTGAACTAATAGAGTCTCTTCTTCTCTTTTGACAATGCTCCAACTGAGCATTACTCTCATCCTCCACGCTGGGAGAGTTGATGCGCATAGTGCCAACAAAAATCTTATGTTTCTTGCAGCCACTTCTTATCAAAATATCGATATTCATGGCCTCGTTGAGCTCGTGCGAGATATCATTAGTCTCACTTGAATTATCGTCGCAGCCTTGATTGCTCCATTCACTAGCAACAACCTTATCGTCAATAGGAGCAGTTAACAAGTTAACACTTCCCCTATCTCCCTCCTCTTATCTGAATTCGGGAAGAGCTAAAGGACGAAGCTTTATCCTGCAATAATAACAGAAGAAGTTTGCAGGCTCCTCCTTACGTCCCAACAGTATCCAGACCAACTGATCACAAGAGTCATGAGGTCAAGTAGCCCCCGCAAACAACCCACCAACTGACCGAGAGACCACCTTATTATCACATGTCCTCTACCCATTGGGGATAATATCCTCTAAATAGAACTTGAAAACATTCCTCGCAGTGAGAACAGTCTCCAAGGCTAGCATACGACCAACATGAAGCCTCTGAAACTGTGAGATAGATTCATTCATGGGGAAGTTTCTCTAGAGTGTGCACATACCTCGCTTGGCGAAGACCATCTGGAGGGGAACCAGAAGTCCTCGCCAAGAATACTGCGAACTCAAATGTACTTCCCTCATTTTAGTCGCAGGGTCTTACAATAATTTCGAATGATTGTTTAAACTCTCCTACGATTAGAAAAATAATAGAACCCCGTAGATTCCCCTACGTCGCTGCCCTTTAACTAATACTGGTGTTGGAAAACAGCGAGTATTGACACCTCGCTGCGCTAACAACTATCAAGAAAATAGGCCACAGCCAGCCACCAAGAGAAGCCAGAAAGTTGTCCAAGAGCGAGGCATAGTCGTTTAGGAGGTTGCAGAAGAAGGGGTACAAAGGTAAATGGAACCCAACCTCTAAGGCATGCAGTGGTAGAAGGAAGCTGTCATCCCTCGTCTCTCATACTTAATGCAATCCCCTAGGAATAGAGAATTCGTAGGCGAAGTGAGGGATTTTTATTCCCTATATGACCAAATTCCACTCAATTTCCTCTAGCGTGGTGGTTCAAACATAGGGCTTCTCCGTCACGATAATCAGAATCGATCGAGATGGCCAGACTGAGAGGATTTAATTGTGGGCTCCTCTAATTTTAGGCATGGTTCGAATAAAAGGAATATAGAAATAGAAAGTAGAAAGTAGGAAGAATTTACGAAAATTACCTTGATTCTAACCTGCAGGAAATGCCAAACAGAGAAGAAACTAGACCCCTGAAAGCCCTCTTTTGAAAGATTATTTCCTCAAACGATTCGTATGGCCAAAGAGAACTAACGACCTAGATGCAAGCAGGCAAAATATGATTCATCTTTGAACTGTCAGATGCCCAAAGAGAACCAACGACCCAGATGCAAGCAGGCAAAAAATGATTCATCTCTCAACAGTCAGGTGCACATGCCCAACACTCGGCCTCATACGTGACAAAAGCATGCCCAATAAGCTGCACTCGAGTTTGACATGGTGGACCTAAGGCCCGCCACTTTGTAACGCCCCTTAGGCCCACTAGGGGAGACTTGTTTATTATATATCTATAATTGCCAACCCAAATGTCCTAAAAAGATTTGGGTCTCCAACCTTTGACCCGGATGGACCCAACTCGGAAGAAGCGTATTTGCCAAGATAGCTCACAAAAAGAGTTCACGGGTACACCTTGTAAGATAGGGTTGCGAACTATGTTCGCAGGAAGGATTGCGAGCCCTACAAGTAATCCAGACTTGTGACCAGCGGGTACAGAACTTGCTGAAGATGTCAACCCTAGGATCAGAAAGGACTGTGTGCTACGTAGGCACATGTCCAATAAACCAGAGGGCGCGCAAAAAACATTAGCACCAGAGGTAGGGAATGTTAGTACCGAAGGCCTTAAAGCCAAAAAAAATGGTGGGCCCAATTATGAGCTGTAATAGTAACGATATGAGCATGTATAAATACCCCTAACATTCCTTTCAAAGGACATGGCTCAACAAAGGACAATTGGTAACAACAATAAAAACTTTCATTAAATTTTTCTGAGGTGTTAATGAAAAAAAATTAAAATTAAAAAACATAAATTGGCGTAAACTATTTATTGGGGAAATTTTCTAACATAATTTCTACCTAAAGAAAAGAAACTTGAGTTCAGAATAATATATATATAAACGCCCAAAAAAAATTCATCGTCTCATTTTCGAGATTGAAGAAAAAAAAACTCTCAGTTTCTTTACATTAAATTAAATCTTTATTTTTCATACTTGAAGGTGCCAAAATCAAAATTTCCACTGCTTTTACTTATACTAGTATGGTTCACTTACGCTTTGCGCTGAGTTGATTATTTATTTCTATCAAATTATAGAGTAAAAATTTTGTAACAACCCGATTTTTGACCCTAATCGGAATAGTGGTTTCGAGACCACATATCCGAATTAGAAAAATATTATTAATATTATTTTGTGTGTTTATTTTGTGTACATTTGATTGTGTGAAATTTTCGTGTTTTAATTTCGTC
>CM025153.1:22362455-22372674 GCA_013467495.1 Gossypium gossypioides
TCCCAAACAAAATCAGAAGTAGATATTCATGATTCTTTACATTTTAAGTGAATCTGTTGATTTTAAACCTCCTTGAGGGCATGTCAAATATTAAACTACTGAACCTTAGCACATCAAATACTTTCGGTTGGAAACTCTACTCACCACCTGCCAATGATATTATGCAATATCAAGTAGCATCATTTAGCAAGAGAAATTATGGATTTTTAACTGAGCTATGCAAATGCCTGATGATACTTGTGCTACTGTGTCTTTGGACTTGGTAAATTGATTCTTTATATTTGAATCAATTATCCCTGTGTTTTTTTATTATGTCTGAATTGATTTTAGTTTGTCTTTCATAATTGCAAATTGATTGCTGAGTGCAGTAGATACACCAAGAAATTTGATCAAAGGTATTTCAAGTAATAATAATGACTTTAGCTTGGCATATGGAATGACTATGGTTCTTGATGGGACCTTGCATGTAGCTTTGGCATTATTTTTTGTGTGAGGAACCATGATGATTCATCGACCATTTACAGGATTGTCCGGCGGTGAAAATTGTCTTATATTGGTTAGAAACTTTTAGATGTTGTATCATTGGCTCTTAGAATTTTGTATGAATGGGGGTCTTTAAATCCTTACTTTTATAGGTGGTTTTGTTGTCTAAAATGTTATGTTTTTTCTATTGCTGTTCTTTCATCTCGGTTTTGCATTTGTAGTCCATAGATAGAAATTGGTTATGAATGTATTTAGCTGATTCTTTCTTTGCTGCTGAAAACAAAGATGTGAAACAAGAAAAAGTACAGATGTTTTATTCCATATATACTTGTTAAGAAGGGGTTTTCTTTATTTACAGCCAGAAAACTAATTCATTAATATTTTGAAAAATTTTGCTTATTACTGCATTGAAATTTGTTTATAGTGCAAATTAAAGGTTTTTTTAAAAGCATGTTTGTTGTTGGAAAATGTGAATTTGTGTACCATTGAATTCTTGTTCTTAAGATTGACATTTTATTAATTTTATTTAGCTATATTCTTTTTCAAATTCCCCGTCTTCTCTTTTCATTCTTTCAGTACACATTAGCTTCTCTCTCTCTCTCTCTCCATAATTTTTTAAAAATCCCTTTTAAGTGTCTCCTACTAAGTGCTAAATCTACAGCAATATCTCTCATTTTCCCTAGTTGTCTTTTTCAGGTTTTAGATTTTTTGTTTCTCTAATCGGATTTGTTTTTTACTTGAATTCATTATTCTAGAATTGCTATCTAGTATTTTATTTTCCCTGGAAAAGTTTGAAAAATGCAATGCAAGATCAGATTTAAATAGCTGAAGTGGATAGGTGTGACTTTGACTGGAAGATGAAAGTGTAAAAATATATGGCAAAAGATATCATGAACATATTTAGACTAAGTTGATGTTTCTAAATTATTGTTTGTCATTTTCATTCTTAATATTATATGACTCTGGTTTTTTTCTTCAGTGGGTTAGTGAGAAGGGGGCATTTTAGTGAATATAAAAAAAAAGTCAGGAGGGAAAAGTGAACATTTAGAACCAACCAGGTGGTTAGTGTCTTTTAGGGTTCTTGAGAGGGGGGTTTCTGGTTTTCACCCTTAATTTTGTTGATCAATGTCACAGCTGTATGATATTGAAGTGCTCAAGAGTCTTTTCCACAGGTACATTATACATGATGTTAAAGTCAAGAGTCCATGTAACATTGCTGAACATTGAATTTTAAGCACTAGAAATCACTTAATAAATACCATATCTAACATTGCAATTAGACAAAATAATGAAAAAAAACTTTGTTATGCTAGTTGCTTTACTACAATTCTATTAGCATGGTGCAACAATATTGATAAATTTTTCCGACTCTCTATGTATTTCGCTTTTGTCCTTGTTTTTGCATATGATTAATTGGATTTCCAATCTCTGCCCTTTCTCTTTTCCTCTGTTGGGTTCGCAAGTATTATTTTGAATATGTACCATCACACATATTTTTTCCCTATTTCTGAATTCCCTGTCAAATTCAAATTTTATGTTTTTATCCTTAATTTTCAAATTCTTTTAACGATTGCATTAATGACTGTGTATATTATTTCTGTTTTGCGTTCTAAAATTGAGATTATTTTAGGCACCTTTTTTTTTCGCAAAGTAATCTCAATTTATTTATGAAAGAAGAAAAAAATTGCCTTCTGCAATTTAAAGTCATTTTTGCTCCATGTAACCTTCAAAGAAGGCTATACTATGAAAATACTAGCTTATTTATATGTAGAAATAAGTTTTTGGCATTGTTATTAATAAGCTGCAATCAAATCACAAGTCAATACTGAGATGTATTCATTAATAATTGTAAATATCTAGTTTTCTCCAATCTCGGTTTATGACTTTTCACATCATATGTGCCTGCTTGAGATCTAGTCTCTTTTGGTTATGTACTTCTTAAATTGTTTCCCACTAGTTAGAATTTTGGCTGAAACTTTCTGTAAAATGAATATTTTCACAGTTGCTTTAGAGAAAGGAGGTGTTGGGGCATTGGAACTTGTTGCAATGGACATGAAAGCAAGGTAAAATGGTTAGAATGTCTCTGTAAAGTAGTTGCTGGATAAATTCTTTGTTTCTTACACAATCTTCTTCCAAATTTCAGGGGAATGTATGTATGTCGTACCCTGAGTTATAAGGGAGCAGAGTTTGAGGTTATTGAAGCACCATTAGAAGCTGAAATGGAGGTATGTAAGTTTATTTCATTTGCTTCCTAATGAAATTGTTTTTTGAATTATACCACCTCTTTCCAAATGAGTATGCCAGATATAGCTAAATCAATATCCAGTTATATATGACTATAGTGTATATTACATTGAAATTTTCTGGGAATCTCTGTGATAAGCTATAATGTGCATTTAGTCTCTACAAATTTCTTAGATCGGGCTCTGCTTTTGACATTTTTGCAATCAAGGACAAATAATAACAGCATTTGTTTTCAACCATTAGTACTTATGGTACTTATGTGAATGTTTTGCTATAAGTTAGAATGTGGCATGGAGTTCCTATGACCAAAGTAGTCAACTGCATGCATGGAGCATTATGCCCTTTTGGCCACAAACCACTCATTGTATAGTCAAATTTCTTAAAACAATTAACTAGTGGGCAAAATATGTTTATTAATCCAAATGAAAGCCATGAAGAGGTTGACAATACAAGACATAAAATGACATATAGATTTGAAATTAAAAGAAACGAAGCAAAGGCCCCACAAGAAAACCAGATAGATCCACACTGAAAGAATTTCAACTCTGTTAACATCCATTTCTGCAAGATGGCCACTTAGGATGTTAGATTCACTCAAAGAGTGTGCATAAAGAACAGCTTTTTGATATTTTCCTTCAAGTTGAACATATGTAGAATATATAAAAAAAAAAATCCGGTTCCTTTCCAGTCATAACCTTTCTTTAAACTGGATTCTTTTCTTGCAAACCTATCTCTCCGTTCTCAATTATGTTACGTCTAACCTTTGAAGGTAAAACTTACCCTGACTCATACATGATGCTGCTTAAGAGGATTAAGTGTCGTGCGTGGTCTTTCAATGTTATCCTTCATTTGTTTCTAAACTCTCAGCTTAATATTGAATTGTTTGATGATAATTCATGGATTCTTTTTATCAGTTTCATATATTTTGTTGCTTTGCGGTTTCTTCATAGATATGGAATTATGTAAGTGCTTTGAATTTCATTTATACTCTGTACAAAGGATTGCCTTGTTGGTTTATTTATCTAGACTTTAGGTGCCTGTTAGTAATTCTCTCTTTTCATTTATCTAATTTTCTCCAGATGTTCACTATATATACAATTCTATGTATGATCCTTCTTTTAGTTTTTCCCCTCTTAAAATATATTGTACCTTGTCAAAATTTTCTTTTTGAAAAACATTATTGTACTTGATTCAACTTGCTTGATGTAGTTTTGAAAATCCAATGTCATAATTTTGTTCTTTGAAAAGATTCACATAAGGGCACATCATGAATATTGATGGAAAAGGACTAATGGTGTTTATGAGCAACATCAGAACTGTGGTTCTCATTTTATATGTTCTGAATATTTTCTATTTTCTTCTCTTTTGCTGCTTTTTGAGCTAGTATTGTTGTGAAATGTTTGTCGTAAAGCTGCTACTGTTATCAATTATAATCTCCCATCTATTTGCTACTAGATTTTTTATCTTTAATTTTCTTTTAGCATCTGACAACAAGTGGGTGGGAATGGGCTGACAGCATTCAAATTCTTCCTCGTCTTGCTCACTTGGGCAAAAAGATGACTGATGGTCTTGGTTTCTGATCATATATTTTTTCCCTAGGCAATGTATAAAAAAGCAGCAGAGCTTTGGGCAGAGCTTCGAGTTGAATTGCTGTCAGCAAGTGCTTTTCATAGTAATGAGAAGCCTAACCCCAGTCAATTATGGAGAATGTATTGGTCAAGCCATCAGGTATGAGAATTTTCTGGGTTTTTGTGCATGGCAAGCTAAGTGTTTTCTCATTTCCGTATTCTTTGTCAATCGCAACCTATCATATATGTATATTTTTTCATATAGTTGCAACTGTTCCCTATTTGGTGTTGTAGCGCTTTTTTAGACACATGTGTATGTCAGCTAAGGTGCCTGCTACGGTGAGGCTTGCTAAGCAAGCACTAAAGGAAGATAAGTGTGTGGTTATAGGCCTTCAGAGTACTGGGGAGGCACGGACTGAGGAAGCCGTGACCAAATATGTATGTCTTCTGCTTATTTTCTATCTAGTGATGTATGTTTTTATTTGTTTTTCTTTTTGTTAAGCACTCTTTAATTATTCATCTTTTCTCTTTTCATGAAATAGGGTCTTGAACTTGATGATTTTGTTTCGGGACCCCGAGAATTGTTGCTGAAATTTGTGGACGAAAACTATCCATTACCTGAAAAGCCTGAACCTCTCCAAGGTTTGATGCATCTGTGTTTCTAGGCTGGCTTGTTTCACACTCGGTGCTGATTGGATTATTGGTAATTTGCTGATCTTCTATTAGGAGATGAAAGTGTAAAGGAACTTCAACGAAAGCGGCACTCTGCAACGCCTGGTGTTTCACTAAAAGGAAGAGTTAGGAAAGTTGCAAAATGGAAACCTGCTAGTGATGGTGAAAGTGATGAAGAATCTGATAGTAAGTTTTTCTACACCAGGATAAGCTCAATTGTATTGAATCTGCAATTTAGGGACCTTATGTCTTAAATGACAAACACCTCTGCTAGTCTGAAGGAGAAAAGAAAAAGTGAAGGAGAAGATTTACCCATTTATATTTATATTTCCTTTTATACCTGTTTTTAATAATTAGTTTCAATTCCATTTCTAGTTACACTCACAGTACAGGTCATTTACTGTTTTTTATAGCATAATTTGAACGCACCTTTTTTGAAATTATAATGTGATTTGTAATTTTGATTTCTTTTCTTGCATGGTTATTAGAGCTGAAATTGTTACTCTGTTCATTGCTTATATTCTAATTTTTGTAATCAATGATATAAAAAAACTGCTAATTAGGTGTTTTCATAGCTAAGTCTCTGCTTCATCAATGCAGCTGATTCTGGGCATGAGTCTACTGAATCTGATGATGAGTTTCAGATTTGTGAGATATGCAGTAGTGAAGAGGTAATTTGTTTTTTTCTTGATTATGCATTGACTATCTGCAATTCTTTACATCTGCTATGCTATCATTAATCCAGGAGAGGAAGAAATTGCTCCAATGTTCCTGTTGTGGGAAACTTGTGCATCCTGCTTGTTTAGTTCCACCTATTACAGATTTAGTCCCTGAGAAGTGGTCATGTTATTCCTGCAAGGAGAAAACAGATGAATACATGCAAGCAAGGCGTGCATATATAGAGGAACTTTTAAAGAGGTTTTTGTAGTTTGCATGTTGTTTCTTTCGTAAATACGTTCTTCCATTCTCCTCATGATATTCTCAAAGTAGTGTGGATGAGGGTTATTGTGTTGTTTTCATTTTATTTGGAGATGAATTAACAAATTTCCTATAAACTTTGGCTCAGGTATGAACAAGCTTTGCAGCGCAAATCAAAAATTTTGGATATAATTCGCTCTTTGGATCTTCCAAACAATCCCTTGGATGACATTATTGATCAGGTTGGTCACAGTTCTTGTTCTCTTCTCAAAAGTCTACAATGGTGTTTAAGATTGCTAATAATTTGTATGTTTTGGGTGATCTTTTGCCTTTTGAATTCTTTTGTTTGTCATTGACTATGTGAGATTCAAGGCCAAGGCATAGCCTGCTTTGCTTGCAAAATACTTTGAAATTTATTTTCTACCTGTACTTTCTCTTTTCAAAGAATGGTTTTGTTCTGCTTAATCAGTTAGTTTAATGTTCTGGAGGCTTTCTGAAACAATTTTTTACCTGAGTCAGCCTTTACCCATGTTACATAAATTGTTGTGACCTTTAGATGCTCGTAAAATTTCATGATATGTTCTAATTCTTGGAGGATGGTTAATTTGATTAGGGACTTCCACTACAGTGCATTCTGTAACTTTCATGATATGTTTTTGTTCATGGAAAATGGTTAATTCGATAAGGGACTTTTACTGCAGTGTAACATTTATCATGTCTCTTTGGTACAATGCTGGAGTGGCATTTACTCAAAAAGTCAAGTTACCTAGACCTGCAAATTGCTAGTTTCTATGGACCCCAATAGAGAACAGTTATGAGTGATTACAAGTTCAAGGGAGTCTCTTTCTATAAAGTAATTTCCTATCTAGAAATTATTGGGGGTTCATGTAACAGTCATGCAGGTCAGCGGATAATGCTAGACATTAAGATTGCATACTTGTTTTTCTTTCCCAAGGATTTAGTGAATGAATGCTGTTTATTTGTAGTTATCTCCTGAACAACCTGTGTAGTTATCTCCTGAACAACCTGTTTAAATATTTTGATATTGCAACTTAAAGTATTGTGATACATTTTGTTACCTTCCAAAGAAAATTGACTAAAGGCTGAGGAATATATGGCCAAGAAGTGCTAGTTTTACCAAATTTCTGAAGTTTTGTTTGATTTTGGTCTCTTCAATGCAATGTACATAGGAGTCTTATTGCAGACCTTTTTAATTTGTTAGAGATTAGTCTCCTTCTTCCCCCCTTCTTTTCATAGTGGAAATTTTTTTCCTGAAAAAAGAAATGGTGGAAATTCATTTGAATTTGGATGATTTGTCAGTTAGGGTTCTGACCAAAACATCCTGTTGAGAGAAGACTAGATGAATGCGCTGTAATTTGTCAACTATAATATCATATTAATTTCTACTACTATGCTGACACAAGGTGCATGTTCATTTTTTTTATGTTCCAATGCATTCTTAATTTCTACTCATTTGACTCGTATCTTTAAGAGAAATTAATATCTTTAAGAAAAAGGTCAAATGAACAGTAAACTGATTGACCCATCTTTGTTCTTCTCTGTGTTTTCAACCAAACTATGGCTTCAACTAAATCCCTTTGCTCCAAATAATAGATGAGGGAGGGAAGATCCTTCTTCGACAAGCTTAGCCTGTGGTAAATCATTCACACTTGAAAATAAAAGAAATTAAACAAGGAAGCAGGAGAGAAGTTTTAGTCTCAGTTGTCGCTTTAGCATGTTATTGCTTATCCTGGTTGTCTGCTTTGGGTCGATGATATCTGTTCATTGGTGATAATTTGTCACCAATAAACTATTGTATCTATGTTTTCCTTATATTTTTGTCCTTTTTAACAATGTATTCAATGAGTTTGCAGCTTGGAGGTCCTGATAAGGTTGCGGAAATGACAGGGAGGCGCGGCATGCTTGTAAGGGCTTCAAGTGGGAAAGGTGTGACTTACCAGGCACGGAACACGTGAGTTTAGTAATTATTTCTCTCAGCTTTAGTTGACCTTATACTGAAGGTTACCTAAGGTGTCATTCCTCCACCTATTTTTAGGAAGGAAGTGACAATGGAAATGGTCAATATGCATGAGAAGCAGCTCTTTATGGATGGCAAAAAGTTGGTTGCCATCATATCTGAAGCTGGATCAGCTGGTGTATCATTGCAGGCAGATAGAAGAGCATTGAATCAGGTATTGCTTGTAAAAATAATCTTACCAGTTTTTCATACTGTAATGCACTTCATTTCTGAGAGATGAACTATAGACTCGAGTGAACTTTAAGAAATGTCATGTAACATGTGGTTTAGTCTCCTTTCCCATTGCCGCTAAGTGATATATTTCTGCAGAAAAGAAGGGTTCATTTAACATTGGAACTTCCTTGGAGTGCTGACCGAGCAATTCAACAGTTTGGAAGAACTCATCGCTCCAATCAAGCTTCTGCACCTGAATACAGGTGGGCTTATTGATCTATCGAATGTGAAAAGTAGGCTATTATAGCATCAACTTGTTTGTCTTGAATTTCGCATTGTATGTCAACTTTTTCATCTTTTAATTTGTAAATCAGAGGTTGCTCTCGGTATTATCTTTTCTTAATGGCTTTTCTGTGCATTCTAGAATCACATCATTATGGTGGCATGTGAAATGATGTCAAGAAATTGGCTTTTTAGCATGATTGGAATGTAGATGTTTAAAAGATGAATGGTCATGGATTTATTTTAAGGGTCATGGTTAGGAAGATGGACAAAGTGGCTTTAGAAGGTTTAATGAATGCATAAATATAAGGGTTTGCATGATATGTATTAAGGAGTTAAAAACAAGGAATCGAGGGTTGGAAGGAAAAATGTTTATATTAGAATGTGGATCACAGGTAATGTAAATTTATGATCTCAAATATATTGTGAAAATGATAGTTTACCCACGTTCATATTGCTGGGTAGGACTTCATTGACTATAGTTGGTATTGTTTAGTCTGCAATTTAGTGAAGTTATATGAGTGGAATTTTTGTATGCCTACAGGAAATCAGTAGGAGTTGAATTGATCTGTTGGATTATTCTTTGATGGCAGTCTTTCTTTTCTCATGCATTGAGTAACACAAATATTAAAAGTGCTGTCAAACTTGACTAGTCAAAAGGCATATGTTAGTACAAAAATGCAGTTGGTTGCAAAGTTCATAATGGGCACTGTACATGTATGTTTTGGCAATTTATTATTTGACTAGATTTGCTTTGCAGGCTACTTTTTACCAATCTTGGTGGAGAACGGCGGTTTGCATCGATTGTTGCCAAGAGGTTAGAATCTCTTGGAGCCTTGACACAGGGAGATCGCAGGTTAGTTCAATTTTGTTTTTGCAAATATGTTCTCAGAGACATTTTTCATCAAAAGAACTTCCACTATGTTTGGATTGCATTAAAAATAGGGAAAGGAAAGGAAAGTAACATCCTTAGCTTTGTTTGGATAGTTTCTTCTATTTTAGCAAGGGAGTTGTATTTCCCTTGCTTTCCCTTGGGTTACTTATTTTTAACTACCCCAGATTAGGGGGGAAAGTTAGGGAAAGAAAAGTGAGGTTACTTTTAAGATGTAAATTACTTTTTTATCATATCAATATTTTACGTAAGTTATTTTACAAAGGGACATAATTGGGAAAAAAATTAGAATCAATCATTTCCTTTACTTTCCATAGTTGAACCAAACAAAGATTGTAAATAATACTTTACTTTAGTAATTTTAGCTATCCAAACAAAATAAACATGCATAATATCCTTTCTTTAATCCTCCTTTCTTTTCCTTTCCTTTATAATTATTTATCCAAACCTAGGGTTAAGCCATGGACATATATGGTCACTGGTTTGGCTTCCCCCATACGTCAGTTAAAAACTAATATTTGAATAAATTGACATGCTAAGTTCATTCACTTCAGTATTCAAATCGCATTTCACATAATCAAGGAACTTTTGGAAATTCGACTGTGTTTAAATTTTCAGGAGGAATTTAACTTTAGTGGTGTTTGATAAAATAGAATCAAGTATTTAATCTTTAGTTTTGGAAAAAAGAAAACGTTATTAAAAAATTGTTTGGTATTCTACTGAAAATAAATATTTTCCTTTGTTGATCTTTTATATAAATCAAATGTAGAACGTAAAAAAATGTTAAAAAGAAAAAAGGAAAGAACGCAAAGATTAATGTAATTAGATGACAAGTTTCCCTAATAAGCATGATTGAATTTATTATATAGCATTTTAGCTAAAGATTTTTGTTACGGAACAAAATTAAGAGTAAAGGAAGAAGAAAAGAATTTGAAGAAGAGAGGAGAATTTAGGAGAATTCAGAGATTT
>CM025153.1:22513304-22529716 GCA_013467495.1 Gossypium gossypioides
TTTTGTTGAAGATGAATAACTAGATATTGTTAGTGTATGTTCATTTCGATGGAGAAATGGTAAATACAACTGAAGAAGGTTGCGTATTTCAAAGTCGCCAAAAAATGGGGATGAGATTCAAGAAGCGTGTAATGCTGGCGAAATTGAAACGGAAGATCAATGCAAACGTAACAACCTATTTTTCAGTAGTGTCGGAAACAGTGGTTTCGCAGCCACCAATCTGACGAATGAGTCCGTAAATATCATTATTTAATATTTACGAGTCAAATATAGTATTATAATAAATTTTGTTTTGGTAATTTATGTTATTTGAATAAATAGTTAAGTTCAAGTAGTATAGCTTAAAGTCAAGTGGTTTTAGAAAAGGAGGTATCGGGATCTCGTTTCTATAAACCGAGCCCGTAAATATTTTATTAAATATTTACGATGTTATTAGGGCATATTAAAATTTGATTAAGAAATTTTAATGTTTAGATAGTTAATTAATTAAAAAGGACTAATTTGTAAAGGATGTAAAATCTAGTCATTATTGAATTACAATGATTAGATGGTTTAATTATTAAATGAGGGAGGTTTTATATTGCAATTATACCAATTGAACTATTAGTGGACGGTTTTGGGTAATTAAGTGCATGAAATTTGATTAATTTTAAAAGGGCAAAATTGTAAATTTATAATTAAAAGAAAATTAAAAGAAACAAAATGACAAAAATGCTATCATCTTCTTATTTTCTCAAAAACAAATCGAAACCTCCATAGGTAACTTGTAAAAGCTTTCGGCCAAGCTTATTCTTACATGCATGGTATGTAATCGTCACCCGTTTTTAGTAATTTTTATATATTTTGAGTTCGTATTAGCTTAATCTAGCTAGCCCGAAGGTCAATTCATAAAACCATTAAAATTTTAGGGACTTTCCATGAATGAGTTTGATGTGCTCGTGAATTTAGTTGATGAATTATTAAAGTTAGTAGCTAGATATAAGTATTTTGTTAAGTGATTTTTAGTGATTTTGAATGTTAAGGATTAAATTGTTTAAATAGTAAAATTCTAGGGAAATAGTGTGAATTGGTGAAAGGTGCGGGCTGTTTTTGAACCCTAAGAAAACCGGCTAACAAGGATTCTCTTTTAAAATGGTAAAATTTCAATTTACGAGATTATGGACTAAATTGCACAAAAGTTAAAAAGTTAGGGGTAAATTTTTAATTTCATAATTAAAATGGGTTATAAGCTAGAATTAATGATATTAAATTAATTGGATTATTAATTAAATGAAATTTTTATTAGATCAAGAACCGAGTCAAAAAGATAATAATAGAAGAAAGGGAAAAATCACAGATTAGTCCCCTTAAGTCAACCGAAAGCGTAATCTAAGTAAGTTCATAGTATAGAATATACATATGTTCTTGTTTATGTATTGTATTAATATGTGATGATTTAATTGTAGTTAATATGGAATTTTGTTAATTAGTAATAAATTCTTAAATATTTCAAACTAGTCCAAGTGAGAAACAAGTATTTGATAATTGGTGAATATTGCGATTATATGTTATTGAAAGGAGTTTGATGAATTTATTATATGTGTATGGAAATTGCGAAGTGCTTCTAGTTGTGAATGTTTGAATTAAATTATAATGCCCGATTGAACGTAGTAAACAATTAGGATACAATTGGCATGCCAATAGGATTAGTACGCGCGCTTGTACGAGATTGCACTTCGGTGCCTCTGTTTGCACTTTGGTGCTTCTGATTGCACATTTGTGCCTCTATCTGCACTTCTGTGCCTCTGTTACGTATCTTTAATGCCTTTGGTGTGGTGTAGTTACCCGAGTATCCAAGTCATGTTGCTATAGTTCACCAAGCTATGAAAATATGTTTTTAATGTTGAAATATTGATGTATACTATTTGAATATTGTATCAAGACTGATTTTGTAATATGTTTCATATTGATGATTATGTGATTAAAGGTAGATACTTATATACATATAAGAATTAGTTTGGATTGAATTATTATAGAACAGGAAGCGTATGATGAACCATCTTCAGTATTAATTCTATATGAGTCTCGTAGATGATTGATGGGTATGATTAGTCTAATTTATTTAGTTTTCATATTTTTTAATTGAAGAAAGTGATTTGGCGATGATATGTTTATATAAACTATTGAAACGAAATGTGATATACAAAATGATTATATGTTAAATGTGTAAATGAAATGGTAAGATGAAATGTTTAGATGAAATGGTTATACGAAATGCTTATATGGAAATATATATCTATGAAATGGTTTTATGGAGTGTTTATACAAAATATTTATAAGAATATAAATATGGGAAAAGGGACATTTGAAATGAGTACTTGAAATAAAGATATTAAATGTTAAATGGATATGTGATGGTTGGTTTATGTACCAAATGTGTTTATCATGCATATGTTTGATAATATGATAAAGTTATATGTTTCATATATGAACTCAATAACTTTATAAGACTTGTGTATAGGTAATTAAGGAACTCATGACCATGATATTGAATTATCTTGTAAAATGTTTAAATTAAATCATTATGGTAAGTTAAAGTTAAAGTTTATTTTGAACTTACTAAGCTTTATGCAAGCTTACCTCGTTTTGGTTTTTCTTCCTTTTAGATCGTCGGATACAAGCTATTGTTTGGATTGGCTTTGGAGATCACACTATCCGACAACTTGATCAGTAATTATCTGTTCACTTTGGTCTGGTTATTAGTGGCATGTAAATAGGATTTTGGTATATATATGTCATAAACATTATGACTATGTTTTGTGTAAATTGAAGTATGAGATGTGTTTATTGATGTAAAGCTTAATTAATATTTTGGTTTATTTGGATGTTAACTTGTGGTGCCAATGAGGGTACATTGGATAAACATTTAGATTAAATGATATCTGTGAGCTTTGGTATGTAATAGCGTTAAAAGATTATTTTAGCATTTTGGCTTGTTTTGAATTGTGCCAAGATTGTGGTAATTAATGTTGTTGGTTGTGGTATGTATATAAGAATGTAAATATGTGAATTTGGACCCTTATGCATGCTCTATTAATAGTGTATATCTTATGTTAGAATGACATGTTCTTGAATGGTTATTTGGCATGATTGATATAGGTATAAGTTAGAAACTTGTAATGTTGAATAGGATTAAATTTGTATTGTACTTGTGGTGCCCTTTGTTAGCATATTGGTTATGTATTATAAAATGTTTGATTTGGTATGTTTTGAAGTGTGTTTGATGGTGTTTTGGTCATATGAATGCATGTGGGAATAGTGTGTCTTGGTGTGCAAGAATTGGTATGTGATGACTTGTTTTTGGGGTTAAAAACGGAGCACACGGCCTAGGACACGGGTTATCAAACGGCCGTGCGCCTCACACGGCCACGCCACATGACCATGTGTCATTTATATTTTAGGTGCAAGTTTTACACGGTCTACGACACGGCCGTGTGTCTCAAATCAGTTTGTCACATGATCTGGCACACAACCTATGACACGGCCTTATGGCTCACGGGTGGACACACGGACACACGGGCTAGAACACGGCCGGGTGTCCCTACTTCGAATGTCCACACGGTTTGGGCTATGTCATACAGTTGTGTGACCCTTATTTCCAAAACTTTCAAGTTTTTCCAAAATTTTTTGTTTTGTTTCAAATTGATCCCAGAATGCTCCCAAACTGTTTTTAGGGCCTCGTAGAGTTGATTTAAGGCCCGTAAGTGTATTGTATGTTCTAAATGGAATGTGTAAATGATTGTTATAATTACAATTGAATAAACGTTTTGTTTGAAATCAAATGTTCTGAATGTTCTGAATTGTACCGTAATACTTCGTAACTCTAATCCAGTGATGGAGACGGGTTAGGGGTGTTACATCAAAGATAACTACCTGTTGTGGTAAGTAGATGTCAAGATTGTTCTACAAATTTTCAGTTTCAACAGATCCATTGAAGTTCTCATATATGGAACTTGATGATGATGTAGCCACAATGATCACAATTTATTTCCCGCTTGAGATTAAGAACCCCCGACTGGTTGAGTTTTTCATAGAGTTAACCAATCCCGAACCCATTCAAATTGTCCTTCTAATAAGTCAACATCATGGATTTGACTTTGATCTTAATATTTGTTGGGAAGATCAGTCGAGCTATGGAGAGACATCGCAAACGCCCCAAAATCCAAACTACGATGGATGTTCGTATAATAACCCAATCTCAGGTCCTTGTCTAAAGATACATATAGAGGTGTTGGGCACCATAGCAGATGGTGATGAAGGGTTGATAATAAATATCAGTCCCATCATGATGTTTAGGAATTTAGTGACCCCAATTTAGATGAGGTCCTAGAAGATATCAACGATGAAAACGCAGCGATGGTCAAGATGTACACCCCTTCGGTCGGGAACACGAGTCGTGGTATAGTTATACAGAATGTTCTTGGGGCCCATATGTTAAGTGTAGACCTCGATGCGATGCTTGCACGTGAGTTCCTCGAATACCCAGATATAGTACATACTTACCTGATTGGGGCAGATTTGGTGTTTAAAGAGTTGTTCGTAGGCCAACAGTTCGATAATAAGGCGGACTGTGTATTTAAGTCAGTGGACTACAAAGTATCAAAGTCGACACCATCTTTATATGTTGAGAAATATTGGAGGGCTGAAGATGGGTGCAACTAGCGGGTTCGAGCTGCATTAATGTAGAGGACTCAAATGTGGACAATCAAAAACTTATAAGGGCCCCATACATGCATGGTTGCATGTATGACGCAAAACCACCGCAAAATAGATGCAAAAATAATCTACATCATGTCGCTGGTAAAAGACATTTCAACCATTCCTACATCAGTCCTTATTGTCGACATGCAAGCTCGATTCAACTATAGAGTGAAAAGTATAGTGGGTGAAACAAATGGAGATGAAGTAATTGCATGGTGACTGGGATACGTCATACAAAGAACTTCAAGGGTGGATAGTTGCGATGCAGGAGTATGTGCCAACACTCGTGGTTGATTTGCAAACACGACCTTTCAAAAGGCCCAAATGACGAAATACAACTAAGGAGACAAGTTTTCCACCAATCGTTTTGGATGTTAGATCCATGTGTTAGGGCCTTCTCCCACTACAAGCCATTGGTGCAAGTTGATGGTATCTGGCTTTATAGTAAATATACGCAAATACTCATGATTGCGGTTGCACAAGACGATAACCAAAACATATTGTCGATCGCTTTCACCATCATGAAGTCCAAGAACTTCGAATCATGGGAATTTTTCTTGAGGAACTTACGGAGGCATGTTGTCAGGCAAGATAACATTTACATTATCTCTGATAGATCAAATGGACTACCTGCTACGATTAGGCATTCTGAGGTTCCGTGGAGGTTCATCTACTGCATCCGGCACATCGTTGTAAACATCTACAAGGAGTGCAGAAATAAAAACTGGCGCAAAGAAATTATGAACATAGATAAAAAATCTCATTTTTAAATTTATTTGTAGATATTTTTAAATATTTTATTTTTAATCCTGTTTCTAATATTTTTAATATTTTGAAACACTGTCATATCAAAATTCATACGCAGGGTACGAGCTAGAACCACACCGATTTAGGTAAAGGCTAGCCAAACTTGAGGCTGAAATGGTGGGGGGAACGACTTTTTTTCAATAGTGGTTGGGTAGTATGGAGCTGTGGCAATAGGCTCAATGTTACGATGAAGGGTATCGGTATGGTCATATAATATCCAACCTTGTAGAGTTAGTTAACTCCATTTTGAAGCGTATACCTCATTTGCCAATTTCATCTGTTTTCTTAGCAATGTTTTATAGGTTGGCAACATTGATGCCAAGAATGAGGCTGAGACAAGTGAAATAGATGGAGGCCAGGCACGTGTACGTGGATGAGATTAGGAAGGCCATAGAAATCAACACTCGGAGGGCGCGGTCGATGAATGCAGAACTGTATTCCCAAGACATAGAAACTTTTCAGGTGCAAAAGTACATCGACCTTTATGTGAGGGTACCGCCTAGGTCATACGGATTTGATCTCCGAAACATACGCTATAAGTGTGGGAAGTTCCAGACCCTTCGATATTCGTTTGTGCATGTCCACGCAGTGTGTGCGTTCGCCAATTTGAATGTTGAACAATACATCAACGAAGTTTACATGCTGGAATCTACATTGCATATTTGGGGGAATGAATTTCCCGTATTGCCAAATGTCTCGAATTAAGAAGTGCCTCCACTTGCATTCGAGTTGCTACTAGACTCGGGACTACGTAGGGTACCCAAAGGTCGATCGCATGTGGTGAGGATTCGTGATGACATGAACATCACGAAAATGATTGAAATTAAGCATTGCAGACCATGCAAAACTATTGGCCACAGTCAGAACACCTTCCCACATCGTACTTGCCATGTCGATCAATCTTCTCGGTTGGGGAGAAGCTAGAATGATGTACCCGATGTTACAATGAGTACCAAGTTCTGTAATTTTTTAATTAGTTGTGATTAATTTATTATTTCTAATTTTTTTTATTAATTTTTTTGTTTTCCTAACATATTTTTATTTTGACCGGCTTTGTGCACGTGCGCATAAAACAACAATTTTATAAAACAAATTGTAAAGCACGGTTTTACTCCAAGCGTATAGGTCAGTTGTAATATTTGTAGTGTTACAATGAAACATCAGAGTATTCTAAGGATCGAACCCAAAGAAGATGGAAATTGAGTGATATATAGCGTACATGAGAGAGTCTAAGCGGCTACTGATACGATTTTATAATACGGCAAATCATAACAAACAATTTGTACAAGAAAATTAATTATGCTAATCTAGGGACTAAATTGCAAAGAGTACGAAACTAAGAAATTAACCAAATAAATGACTAGTGGTGGTTGGTTGATTTCGATGTGGTTCACCGGTTCTTGAACAAGGGACTTAAATTACTAAGTGGCTGCATTTTATCTTTCGATCTCAATTTTACTAACTTAAACGAATTAGTTTTGATTTATCTATCGATCTTACCGGTTAATCCAGGACTAATGAACGGGTGCACAACAAGATTACCTTTCGATCTCAGTTGCCTAGATATTCCCTTAGGGGCGTCAGTTCCTAATTTTTTAAGTTTATTCGATTTAGTCCAATTTATTATGATTTAGTCATTGGTCCAAAAATTAGCTTACCCATATCTCCATCAACCAACCCCCTTTTAAGTTTAGCTACTTATGCTAAAAATAAAAAGGATGAACATGTTAATGAAAAACAAAGCAACCATTAAACTAAAGCTTAATAAAATATAAAAGTTGGAATTTTTATGCAAGAAAACTTAAAGAACATTAAACTAAAGCATTCAACAAGAAAATCTAAAGAAAATAACATAAAAGGAACTAACTTTAACAAATTTAAAGTAAAAGAAATTGAAATACATTAAACTAAAGCTAAAAATGTCTTACAACCAACGCACGAGGACTGAAAGTGTAAATAATTGTAAGCTACAGTGATAACTAACTTAACTAACACTAAGAACATCAAGAATAAGAAGTAAATGTAGAAAAATAAACTTTAAACTAAAAAAGAAGAAGAGAAAATGAAAACCTTAGAAAAATGCAGAAAAACTAAGAAAAAACTAAACCTAAAACTAAGCTAATGTGTGTGTCTCTCTTCCTTAGCCAAAATTGGTTGTTTTAGGCTGACTTCTAATAAGTTTTCATTTCCAAAAATGCCCCTACACGAACCTTGGGTGATTGGTGGACCAAGTGGACAAAGACTACCCTTTTTGTCCAAGTTTGTTCCCCTGATGATGTCGATGTCGTGATACTCAGAAGAGGATTAACATTTGTTTACCATTTTTCAAAATATTATTTAATATTTTTATAATATTTGTTTAGCATCAGAAGAAATATTTTTTCCATTCCACTCAATTTTACAAGTACAAAAAAGAGTAAAAAAAAATTTATCAACTCAATTTTACATATACATCAAATTATACGAGACCCAAAAGTTGTCCTCGCTGTGTCATGTTGTAGCGGCGTTCGTCAGCGTTGGGGTGCATCTTTTTTTTCCAAATCATACGCACTCAGACCGACACACTCAACATTTGATGCTCCTTGAGGTGTATTCAAGAAACTAGTAAAATCATATGTCGGATCGATGGGGTGGTAGGGTATTGCGAATACAGAGGTGCCGAGTCAAATATATCTTTCGATCAAAGGTGGTTGTTGCTATTGATGACTAGAACTGCAGCATCCCATCTCCAGATGATATGAGTTTCCATGTGAGGTCGAATGTTGGGGCTCGGGATCTAGCGCCACGATAGGTTGGGTTACACAAGACGATTGACTTTGGCGACAACATGCTTGACTCGAGCCTCCTTGTAACCCTCTCAACCCGACCTAGACGAGAAGACTAAATTCGAAAGATTATATTGGCCACCGAAATGGCGTAGTAACGATTAGGGTTTATAAAACTGTTGTTTAAAGTATTTGCTTATTTTTTAAGAAAAACTTAGAGTGCTATTTTCTATTTTACTAAAAGATATAATTTTCCCCAAAAAAATAGAATTTAAGGTTCACTTAGTAAAAGTCAATTTTCACTTTTTATATGTTTTTCAAATCTCATTTACGTAATTATGCAACGGAAAAAGTGATATTTAACATAAGTTTAATGGAAACCAAATTTTCATGCATGATTAATTAGTAATCCATATTTTAATAACCTAAATCAAATTAAATGTCATGCATGTCAAATAAACCTGAACTTATGTCCCATGCCACAGTTTAAATAAAACAATACAGTTTTTTGCATAACGAAAATTGCAAATAACAAATCTAAAGAACTTTTTAAAAATTAATTTTCCAAGCCAAGACCTCCTGGATGCCTTGTCCGCGTCCTAACTTGGTGGGTTATTTGTAAGATGGAAATTAAAGGGGGAGTAAGCTTAAGAAGCTCATTGTGAGTCCAATTACAAGAAAATCGATGTAAAATAGTAGATAAATCATACAGAATAATAACTTTTTAAAACAATTATATTCATATAGAAAGTCACAATAACAATTTTATAAATCAACACATCACTATAGTATTTCAACATTCACAGTTTTGTATGCACATGCTTGTGAATGACAATACAGTTTCAGTATATCAAATGAAAAATCTTACCCAACTCCGCTACACACCTTAATGAGAGTTCCCCTGAACTCATCAATCCGCACACACTAGGTTGTGGATAAACCACTGCTGATTTTCAGATAAACTGCCACTTTGTTGTAAAAATTGTGGGTAAACCACTAGTATTTTTAGATAAAAAATTTGCCGATAAACTGCCATTCTTCCTCCATACATATCGTTCCACCCCATGCAATGCAATATAACATGCTTTGTAACAAAACAATGCAAAAATAGTAGATATGCCTAACATGTATTCAGTTCAACACTAGCAGTGGACATGCTTAACATGTATTCAATTCAACATTGGCAATGTCATGCATAAAATGTACTCAGTAGGGTGGTAACAATATTGACACTAACAGTTTATCGGTATCACATTGACAATAGGCATGTAATATTCACTTTTCATACAATATAGAATAGTACTTTAGTTATTAAATCATAGATTCCAAAATAAACACAATATTAGAGACTTAATTGAGCGAATAAAAACTCTATAAACAATTTAGGGAACATACAAGGACTAAACTGCACATATCATAAATTTTTGGGTAAAACTGTAAAACAGGGGTCACACGGCCGTGTAAGGGTCTCGTGGCCATGTGAGAGGGTTACACGGTGGTGTGACCAGGCCATGTAATAGATTGTGGCCATGTGTCAAATGCTAAAATAACCTTAGAAGAAGAACATGGCCGTGTGGCAGGCCATGTGGAAGAGCTGTAGTTATTTGGTTCACGAACTAGCCTAGGGTTTGTAGGGGTACATGGTTGTGTGCCCTAATCCTACACATGGTCACCACCGATTCACTTGGAAAAGACACACACCTTTCATCAGGGGTCCGGTTGACATTCCTTACACTTGATTCTAGTCCGATGCACCTAAATCAGGTCCTTCAATCGACATTACACACGAGTTAACAATTTGTGTCCAGATTGGCAATATTTGCAAAAGATTTGACAAGATCCAAAAAGTATTGATTAATCAAATGAAATATTAGCATCAAATAGTAATATTACGGAAATATGAGATCTAATCACCGAAACGAGGTGTACTTATCGTTTCTTGGTAAGGATATGGAAGCTATTCATAGAATTTACAAAATTGATAAAAAAGATTGAACGGGGGATGATTTGATTTGGGAAAGCAAGATAGTCAACAACAATTAAGATGAAAATATGGTGTAAAAAAAGGGAAAGAAAAGAAAAATAGAAAAAAATAGAAAGATGGAGAGCAAATTCTATTAGGATTTGAAAAGCGGCAATATGAAAATCTAATTAGGAAAAAAAATAGAAAAAAGATGGTAGAATTCTAATTCTATTGGAACTTTGAGGAAGGGAAAAAATATGAATTCTAATTAAGAAAGGATTGGTTAAATTCCTAGTGTAACACCCTATGCCTGATCCGATTTACCGGACTCGAATATAGGATGCCACAATACTTCAATATTGAACAAAAAATTTACAACTGGAGAAAACCATACTGAAAAAATAGTATAAGACATTACAACTTAAACCATACTTCTTATTTTTTTTCTAAGTCAAAATATTTGAAGGAAATTTTTATTAATTACAATAGATTCTCGGAAGTAGTATAAGACATTACAACTTAAATCTTTGTTAAACCAGACTTAACTATGGCATAGAGTACTATTTTCCATATTCCCAAAAGCGTCCTTCTGTATGCATAATATCGCTCTTCATATTGCCACATTGGCGCATTCCTGGCTTGGTCCGTCTTCGTGCACTGGTTCAATTCCAAGAACCTGCATTACAAATAGATGTCTGTAAGTTCAACAGAACTTAGTGAGTCTCAACCAATATTACCTTTAAACGATGTTGTTGAATTCCTCGGCTTAAGGATTCTGGACTTCCTTTCAGACCTTGGCGGATACATTTCTAATTCCTGGTGGATAACTATATGCCAACCTCCCACTTGACCCCCTTATGCACATTCAGCTCGATTGGCGGATCACAGACTTCACACCATATTGCAAATCCTTTTTCAAAATCTCTTTGAAGATAGAAGTTAGGTACATTCCTTAGAATGATATACATACAGACACTACTCTTGGTAGATTTTTATATTGGTTCTGGTGGCTGTCAGAATGCCAGTCACACCGTATTTTCAAATCGATCCAGACAACGAACTTATTCCGATAAATGCAATACTTTAGATCATCCAAAAGAATCCCAAATGACTTCAATACATAATGTGAGAATTCCTAGGTTTGGTAGACACTTACACCACCCATGATTCCGAATACACCAAGCTTTCTATCTTGGTGAATTATAATGGTTGTTTCATCAGTCAGATATACTATCGAGAACTCTTTCAGAAAATGCCTCAAAGGCATACCCAGATTTTGCCCTAAGGCGAACTAACAAATCGCCACTTAGGCGTTACAGAATTCGCCTTACAACCTTTCCAGATGACTCACCACAAAGGTTTCCAAGATAACCTCACCGCCAAGGCTTCCCAAATAATATGTCATATAGGTTTTTTAGATAATTTGCCACAAAGGCTTCACAAATAACTCGTCTCAAAGGCTTTACAGGTAACTCGCCACAAAGGCTCGATTTGGTTCGCCACCAAGATTGGTTAATAAAACAAATTCATTAATTACATTAATATACTTTATATGATTGTCCTTAAATGATTTTTGCACGCAAAGCAAAATGGAAGCAAATATTGCTCATTGGCTGTCTAAATGTTTAATTAATACTAAGCGGTATTACGTGGTTGGATCGTAGTTTAGAAAGACAACTTGTATTAGTAGACGAGTCTAAACATGTCCTTAGTCTAATAAAAAATGAGCAAACCAATTAAAAGACTAATATGTCATCTATCAAGTCCAATTGGGGAGATGCCTTGTCTTGGGCATCGGAGCAAATGACTCCGAGAAGAGAGAGACATAGATGTGACTAACTAGATTGACAATACATCAGACATAACCTATGTAGAATAGATCCTGAATACGTTTATTGATTTTTTCACTTGTGGAATTCATAGTGTGACATACCTAAATCCTGAGTGGATAGTGGACTATGTATGCGTAACTCGTACACTTTGATGTAAGTAAAAGCTTGAGTTCAAATAGATAAGGAACTGAAAGCTGGTCGTTGGGTGTACAACTTTTGTAGTATGTAGCGTCATTTACAGCAGTGAAATTCATAGCCCGAAACATGGGTAAATGATATTCTCTAATTAGCATTACATGGTTAATGAAAAATAAATGTGGCCCCAGGTCGTTCGTCTTTATGATGGATGACTTGATCACTATTTGATAGTGATTGACTTTTCATTAAGGAAGATGTATTGGTTACCATGAGATAAAATATTATCATACTGGGAGAACATATATTATCCCAAAGAGATCAAGGATATCCTATGAGGGTAACACACTTATGACAAGGTCATTAGATGAGCACTGGGTAGTTGCTTTTGTAATGGTATGTCGTTGGGAAGAGCTCAGTCACAATACTATAGTGGAATGACTTTGTGACTAAATGTGTTTATAATTGATAGGCGAAAAGCTGAAACTTAATTTTAAATCATTTGAGCCTCAACTACATATGTCCAATCCGTCCTTCCGCTAACTCGTTGAAACCATAAATGAATTGTGTGTTTGAATAGAAATGAACGGAATGAATAGGAAATGAGAAACATTCAAGAATGATTATGGTTTTATCTGAAATGGAACCATTTGGAAATGAATATAGGTTTCCGAAAATAGAAGTAGAAATTGAAATGATCAATTTGCAATCCTATATGGATTACTTAAAAAATGATCGGAAGAATGAGTTTATGTTTTTAGACTGTTTTGAAACCCGAAAACGAAAATAAACCATTTGATCATTATGAACATGTTGAGTTATGAAATATTAAACATATTTACTCAAAATTTTACTAGGGGCAAAATCATTAAAATTTTATTGGGGTAAAATAGGGATGGAAAATTATTTTATATATGAATATTAAAGTTTATTTTGGGAAATAGAAAAATTGAATCGGGTTGGATCTCATTACAGAGTATTGAGTCAAAAAGGCCCATGAAATACTCGTAATTGGACTCGATGTGACAGAGGCTCAAAAATCACTCAAGGACATGAAGGGGTGGCAAGGCTAGTTGGAATACTAGGGTGTGTCGTTCACCCTAGTCATATTCTAAGTAGGATGTTATTTTTCTATTTGAAATAAACCACTACAACTCAACAAGGGTTCTACCTTCTCTTCCTATAAATAGATACATCTTTGAGAGATTGTTATTCTTCTAGAAATAGAGAGAATTTATTCTCAACTATTACATATGTTTTTTTGGAATAACAATTCTATTGTTTCTATTAAAAAGAGAGAATTTCTTCTTCACCTAAAAGGAGAAAACTTTTTCTAGTTCTATGTTTCAATTTAATTGGTTCGAGCCCACATTCAAAGCAGTTGGTGGTACGAGAATAGCAGAGAAGATCATTTGGTTGAAAGTTGGGAACAACGAACGTCCGCTAAGTAAAAAACACATGTACGAATTCGGTTAATGTTTATTGCTATAAATATCATAAACTGGGTCAATTTTCAAAATTTTAATTATTCGCTGTGGTAGAAAACCATTTTCAAATCTAGATTTTTCTAACAATAAGAAACCATACAAATTGTCGTGTTTGATGATATTGATTTGCCTAAACTCAATATTGCCTGAGGTTTGCTCATCATCACCCCTGAGACACGCATAAACCCAAGTAGACATATGCAATTCATCTGCCATTTCTAGAATATGCCATGACCATGGTCATTCCATATATCCGCCACATTGACCTTTTCTCATGTTTGTTGTCCAGGTGGACCTCGTGTTTACGGATCTGGAGGACTACATTTTTGCCATATTGGCCTTCGTGTTTACTGTCTAATTATCATATCACATATTTTCCTGACACTTCGCCTGAACACTCTTATCACCAACCATACTTTGTTATGTATCACTAAATTAACATAATGGGCACATTTACATAGATTTCACTCATAACCATAATAGAATCATACTTCCCAACATATCAGTTCCCATGCATTCTTACCACACATCATCATATTCATGCAGCACATCGTACATTTTAGTACATACATACTGATGCTTCACAGAAAACACACACACAAACATGCAACAACTCCTCAAGAATATGTACACAACTACATAGACATAAACCATACAATGAATCATCATAAGATAATGTGTAGGAGACAGGTTTAGAGAAACACCTTTACCTCGGCCCAAAGCTTCTGTTCCTGTCTTCTTTCTCAATCTAGCAATAGCAACTGCTTACAAGATCATGAAATTTCCATTAAAATCCCCATTTACAAATAGTTTACCAACGTTTCAACTACATGCAACCCTCATGCATGGCCTTCCTCTCACAACCTACTATTCTTACATCTTTTAACATCCTTACTCTTTAACAATCATAACTTACAGAGCTATAAGACTTATGAGAAGGTTGAATCATCCATTGATTAAACGAAATCTTAGCTCTAACTTAACGAAAAAGAAGAAAACATTTAGGTTAGAAAGAAGGACCAGAATGTTGAGTAGAAAGAAAAACTATTTGGAATGCCCCTCTTCACTCTATATATACTACCGATTTCCCTTTTGTGGATTTTGACAAGTGATGATGGTTATTAAAATTGTCCCTTGATTTTTCCTACCAAATATGGGGGTAGGTAGAAGAAAATCAAACGAAGATCTACGTTACTATTTAACCAGACATTAGGAAGGTCAAATCTATCCAATTGACTCCAAACTAATCCCATTACAAGAACCAACTTGAGCATACGCATGAAAATCGAGTGTACTATACCTTGGTGGTGAATTGCGCATGACATGGTCTTAAACACAATTAAGTCTGTTACAGCTTTCTCATACACTTAGTAGGCTCTTTGTGCTCAACCAAAATTCTGGGGCGTACTCTTCCTCAAGCGTACTCTTTCTTTTACGTATTCTTTCTTCACTTAAAGATACCCTGTAATTAAGTCCTTAGATACTGCCAACAGGTGGATACTTTAACGCTAGTATGCCCCGATACTCTAATTCACCAGTAAGCCAGCAGGGTGGCAGATTATGCTACCTAGTGCACCAAAATAGTTAACATGCATGCCTCACTTGTCTTTTTGGATCTGTTGTTTTGGAGGGGTAACACCTAGGGACAGTACATGAAATTTACCCAAATTAGGAACAAAGGGGCGGTAATTAAGGTTAGAATTAAAGGTTTGTCGAAAAATTAAAAATAATGAGAAGGGAAGGATTCGAACCTTGGACTTCTAGGAAGGGGTACGAATATGTAGCTGTTGAGCATGTAACTCATTTCTCACTTAATCTTATTTCTTAACCGTATGTTTTCTGAAAATAATAAAATAGGAGAAAGAGAGCTTGAACCTAAGATCTCTAGAGATAGCTACATTACTTAACCGCTAGGCTAGATACTCAATTTTGTTTAAACTCTTAGAATATTTATTCTTAAAACGAGGGGTGACACTTGCTAGGGTTTGGAGAAAAATTGCACAAAATAAAATTGATGCAAAAGAAGAGATTTGAACTTGGGTTTCAAGGACAAATTCACTTACACTTAACCATTAGGCCAATAACTTTCTTATTTAATAAACGCACAATAATAACCTTATAAATCAGAGTGTGACCACTCACAGTTTCACAAATTCTGATACTACTAACACTATTTTTTTAGGATATGACACTCTTTGTCGGCGCATGTGTGGTGGGACTACCATAAATTGACCACCAAATATATATGACATCTCATTCTCCATGTACCAACGTTGGTACTTGACCAAAGTCCTACAATTAAACATACAACACTACATCTGAGGTTGCCTCTCAAGCTGGGTGTTCCACAATGTAATATATTGTTGATGTTCGACTACCCAATTCTTGTCGTGTTTTCCCTGTTTTTCACGCCGTGGACATTGTCGAACCTTTGTGGATCGTCTGAAATTGTCGCAGCACCCGATCAATATTGTGGCACTCCACCATTGAAAAATCAATCAACGGTGTGTTGGTAGTCCACACAAGTTGTTTCTGGTAGGTCCACGCTAGAATGATAGTCGCAACGTCTTCCCCTGAAAACGACATCCACACAAACTGCACAATATGGATAATTTATATAGTTAAATAAGTTAAATAACATTTTCAAATTAAATAAATCTATTTGAAATATTGTAATTCAAAA
>CM025153.1:22561122-22575786 GCA_013467495.1 Gossypium gossypioides
GTTAGAAGTGAAAAAGGACTAAATTGTGGGGTTAATTATTGATTTTGAGCAATAAGGACCAAATTATGAAAAATTTGAAATTAAGGGGTGGAATTGAAAATTTGGAGCTAAATTTAGCTTAGAGTGGAATTAGTATAAAATTTTGAGGTTAGATGTGGAGATTAAATTAGTCTCGGTTTAGGGATTAAATTAAGGATTAAGCAAATGTAGTATTAAATTTGAAATTTAATGAGAATTGAGTTGTTTATTATTAATCTATTTTAATTATTTTATTCCATAGTGAATGTCATTCCGAAATCCTCGAGTAAGAAAGGGAAAGACAAGGTTGATGTCGAGTAGCTCGAAATATACGGTTTGTGTTTCTATAATCCAAACTAAATTATGAATTATTGCATATTGAATTGATTGTGTATGGTAAGTATTTGAGGTGAGAACTCTTGTACATTTGGATTGACTTGAATTTAATGATAATCCTTGAGTAAGAAGGGGAAAGACAAGGTTGATGTCGAGTAGCTCGAAATAGACGATTTGTGTTTCTATAATCCAAAGTAAATTATGAATTATTGCATATTGAATTGATTGTGTATGGTAAGTATTTGAAGTGAGAACTCTTGTACATTTGGATTAAATTGAATTTAATGATGATTGAAATGATTCAATTATGAATATCGAGAAATGTGGTATTTTTATGACTGTTGAATTGAATATGTATATATTGAGAAAATGTGGTTGCTATTAAATTGAATATATGCTTATATGTGATAATGTACATATATGAAATTGAGACATTGGTTGTATTGAAAAGTAAAATGAAACCCTATTAATTGTTTCGGGCTAAGAAGGATATAGATGGCATGCCATAGGATAGGAAAAGTACAAGGATTACTTCGACTTTGAGTCGATGAGGCACTGGGTGCCAATTTGCTTCGGTTTAACCGATGAGACACTGGGTGTCAACTTATTATAGCGCTGAGCGCAATTATTTGCTTCGGATTTATCCGATGAGGAATTGGGTGCCAAACTGGTGTGTTGGTTGGATCTGTGTATCTGTCCGAGTCTGAGTCGTGTTAATAGGGAAAATAAATGATAAAAATCGATGTGTTTGATATTGAAATGACAAAGGATGAGAAATGGAAATGAGATGTGAAATGGAATATGAAATGGTAGATTTTGTTGTGAATATTGATGAATTATGAGCAATGAATTTATGAATTGGAAATGGAGATGAATTATGCCATTCTATGAATTGATTTATTAAATGCCCTATGAAATGCTATTCTCATGTATTAGAACTTGCAAGATTTGCTAGATGTGAACAAAGAATGAGTATATTAGTATTATTGACATGATATATCATATAACATTACTTATTTGCATTTTTACATCTTAATTATTTATATCAGGTTTTTAATTGTTCAGATTATAGAAATACCACTGAGTTATACTTAGCGTATGATTTTGTTTTCCGGGCGAAGGTTAGGTACTTTTCAGTGTATCGTTGACTCAACATCCAACAACAATCTCGAACTCAAGTTTGGTGATGTTCTATTTTGTTATGGCATGTACCTAAGTGGTCTTTTAGTTTATGGTTGTTTTGTTAATGTAATGATATTTTGAGTCTCAAGTGTAATGGTATTTATATGTTCGTATGGTTAAGGTTGAAGCTATATCTTGGTATGTTACTCAAACTTGATGTTTAGCTTTAAACTTGGTAGCCTAATTAGTTAGAATATTAGCTCGATTTTGATAATTCGGTATGAATGAGTGTTTGAATGGTTGATATCTTATATTAATGTGTTTGAAAATATAAAATGTGGTACCAATGAGGGTACATTGGTTAGGCACTTAAGATGGATGTTTTGGCATGTTTTGAGCATATTTAACGGTGATTTGAATAGGTTAGATGGTTGGTAAATGGGTTGCTTAGTGTCCAAGTAAACACGAATTGTACATTTAGGTACATACGGCTTGAGACACGGTCTACCACATGACCGTGTGACACACACGGCTTAGCCACTTGGTCGTGTGTCTTATTAATTTAAGTGCAGGTTTCACACGGTCTGGCATACGACCTGGGACACGGTCATGTGACCCAAGTCAAAGAGTTACACGGGTAGAGACACAGGCTAGAACACACCCATGTGTCTCAACTTCGAAAGCTACATGGCCTGGGGCATGTCACACCGCCATGTGACCCTTGTTTCTAAGTTTTTGAAAATTTTCCCTAAACTTTTTGAATTGTTTCAATTTAGCCCTTGTTTGTTTTTACACTGTAAGAGTATTTTTACTCTGATTTTAAATGAAGTAGCGAACCTAAATTAGGTGAAGTAGGTCATTCTACTAATATCATCAATGATGGTAGGTAGAGTATAACGAAATGCACTAATGCAAATAATTGGAATAATATTGATGCGAACCCAACTTCTAACTTTCAAGAGGGGATAAATAGTGATAAGAGGGTAGTTTGTGTAAAACCATGTTTAGTATTGCATAGCAGTTCTCATTCTCAGTTGTTCAAGTTAATGAAATGGGAACATTAAATAAGCGTGTCCTGATTTCTATATATTAATGAACAATAATAGTTAGCTTGCATAATTGCTTATGTTGAAATTAAATGTTCTGATTGGTTAGTAATGCTCCATGACCCTAATCCGACATCGGAAGCGGGTTAAGGGTGTTACATTGACCGACTATGCATGCCTGACTTGTATACTTTGGTGTATTGATAGCCTATGTTCAATTGGTAAAAAAGGCAAAGCTAGTACCTTGGTATACAACTTTTGCATGACATATCTTCACTTATAATACTGAAATTCATAATCCAATAAAAGGTAAATGATATCCTCTCATCGACATTACATGATAGATGGAAAGTAACGTGACCACGGGTCATTTGTCTTAAGATAAATTATTTAATTACTACTTGTAACACCTCTACTCGACCCGATTGCGGAATTCTGGTATGGAGTGTCACAACTGAACTAGGTTGATGTACAAGTTTATATCTCACTATTTACAATCATATTGTATTACCTATTTATTTAAAACATTTATAACAAAGATAATAATTTAAAGTAAAAGTTCATGGTCTCATCTCCGAACTCTAAGGGAACTATTTAGATACAATACGTTCAAACCCGAGGCGAAGCCTCTGAAGGTACCCTATTCCTATGTGCATGACACTTTACTGACAGTGATCCTTGATCCAATACGGTCTGGCTTGGTCCCTCATCGAGTTTTTTATCCTAAGAATCCTGCAAAACACAGGCCAACACATTGGAAAATTCAATAAACTTAGTGAGTTCATTTACGACATTACACTAAAATAGACCCCATCTTGAAGGGGTTTCAAATTGAAAAGAACCAAACACAATACTCCATGTTACGTTTTGATGACCCTGGTTTGCCTGGGGTGTCGGACTTCAGTTTCACATCCGCTTGTCTTTATTGGTGGAGTGATCGCTGGGTGATCTTTACCTAGTCGGCTTATGACCTTTTTGACTACCTATGGTAGGTTTCAGTTGATTTATCATCATTGCGGATTCCCTCACTTGTTTTCTCAATTTGCCTTTTGTATTATTTCTCCTCTAAACTCTTTTCATGCTTAACCATTTTGATTTTGGTTTGTGAACACACCATAGTTCTGGCGCATATACTAATATTCTGCCCATGAGGTCTATCTACTCATAACTCATACTAGAAAGGTCCACGCGTATTGGCGTTCTTATCTGGGTTCATCTTTACTGTTTCTAGCCCACCTTCAGGTTGCAATGTTGCTTGGATTACTTCCTTGTATTCCGCCCTAATTGCTGTATCTTGCTTTTGAGGTGAAACATACTTGTCTGTTGTGGATTGCTTTGGCCTACATTGCCCAATAGACCGTCATCTAGGTGACTGTCCAAGTTCATGATTCCTCTCACATGTCAATTTCCTACGGAACTAGCCATTGGCTGATAGTTTCAACACTAGTTTTCCCTTAAAGAGGAATAGTTTTGACAGACATATGTGTCACTCAATGTTTCCCTTTTTGATAACTCTCTCTATTATTGGGCTCAACTAACCTCTTATTTCCTTATAGACTAACCGACGTGCTTTCGATCAACTACTAGCATACAGGGTTCCTTGAGCACCCTCTGGAGATTCTTGATGGTGGATCCTTATCTATGATCCTCGGTTAAACCTTATTTCATTTTCCTGCACATTAGGCACCACTCGTGTATCATCTCCCATGATTGTTTCTTGTTGGGTTACCACCCATATGCCTTATTGGCTTTCACGACAACTATTCTAGCAACCTTTTTCCACACCCATTATGTTTCCCATCTATTTCCAGATTCTTTCAACCTCTTGGCTACCTATTGCGTGTCCATAATTTCATTTTCCTTCAAACCCTTTTTTCTTAGTTTGCGAAATTTCTCGCGATTACCGTCCTAATTGTCCACCCATACTTATTGTCCCGACTGACAACCCCGTGTTTAATGTCCCGGTGGACTCTACATGCTGCCACACTCGAACTATGGTCTTACTTGTCAGGTTCCATGTTTAATGTCCTGGCGGAATTTCTGTGTTTACTGTCCCGGCGGACTCTTTATGCTATTATAGCTAAGATATGGTCTTACACAATATACCCCATGTTTAATGTCATGACAGACTCCTTTTGTTGTCATAGCCGAGCTATGGTTTTACACCTTGTAATCCCTGATTTTACTCCTGGAAAACTATACTGATTGCCATAGTCGAGTTATGGTCTTACAGGTTAGACCCCTTTTGAGGTGTTGCCCTATAAGACCTTACCGTCATTGCAATGTTGCTCTATAGAACCTAATAATCGTCATCATGGTGTCGTCCTGAAGGACCTGATTCTCATTTCATCTTGATGCTTGAACATTGAAGTGTCCACCCCACAAGACCCGGAGCTTCACATATCACGATTTGCACTCAACAGCACCTTATGGTGGTATCTTAATGAAATTCTCATTTCCCTATTTCTTCGTCCATTCCCCCATTTCATCATTCCTAACATTGATGCTCAAACACCGCAGTGTCCCCTCCACAAGGCCTGGAGCTTCGCACATCACATTTTGCACATAGAAGTACTATATGGCGGTAACTAACAAAATCACCCTTTTCCCCATCCTTTCTTCTTCTAGCTCATTGATGATTCCCTTCCGTATTCCACAAAAATAAACTGACATTATATGCAATTCATAAACATCGACACACTGTTGGATACTCATAAACCTATTCAACCTTATGTAAACAAGCATTTTCAAGCAACAAAATTTATACGTCATCATAGAACCCATCCTAGACTCAATGTAATTTCGTGCCAAACATTCAACATTCCAATAGTAGAGTATAAAAACTCATATGATACTTCTTTGCCTTATTAGCTTAGCTTTTCCAAACACCAGAGTTTCCATTCTTCTGGCAGTTAAGCAGTATAACAAAAATCATGAGTTAGACTTAGTATTTTTTAGCTTAAAACTTCGTTTTCCAGAAACATGTAGAACCCCTAAAATGGTTCTAAAAACCCTTAACTTTATTTTCTAAAACTTACACACACCGAAAGAATTAGAACCTTAATAGCTTCCTGGATTCTCTACTTTTCTAACTAAATCCTCATGATCACCACTTTATGTGGAGTTTTCCATAACCATCTCTTCTTCGGAGCAACCAAGGAAGAAGATGAAAAAGAGAGGAAAGTGAAATATAATCAAGAAGAACTTTCCTTGGGAAGTCATTTCCCAGCCACTTATAGTCCTTCATGTGTGACTTTCAATCCTATAGAAATCATTCGTCGGTAATCATTTTGTCTCCCACTAAGAAAGCAACTGGTTTGAAACCAACCGAACTAGCATTAGATTTTAGCCTTATCCAATTTAGCACTAAGTTTTCTTGAATTTTCAATAGAGGCTACCAGCTTATGGCTTCTTTCAATTTAACCCCTTAATTATTCCTAAATTTTCAGAGTTAAAGAAAACCGGGTGTGACAACTCTCCCATCCTAAAAAAAATTTCGTCTTTGAATTTTTCTTTCACACTCAGCCTCAGTGGCGGACTCGAAAACTCTACCCCATTTTTCCCCTCATAGGGTTCACGAGAGTAATCACCTTTTATTCTTACCGGAGTTTTCAACTTGGTTCCCCTTTCATACTTTTACCTTTTACCAACTCTGCCAAATTTGCGAATCTCGCAACACTTAACAAAATATAGATACCAGCTCATTTACGGGTATCAAAATACTCTAATGGTAATGAAGGCACATTAGCCCTACTAAAAAAGGGTTGTTATTGAACAGTGCTATGATTAGTTCTACTTTCATGAGGGCTACACCATAATGGGTAACAATTGGAAAATATTCCCGCCTTGGAAATCTTAAAAGATTTTTCCTTTTCCTAATGCCAATAGGTGCCCTTCTTACATTGATGGACTTGAACAGTTTCTTACCATTCATTAAATTTTTCCATAACTCCCCACGCTCTCCTTTGGTTATAAATAAACTAGAACGCTAAGGGGGAAATTCACAACTCTACAGACCTTTTGCTTGACCATCTTTCCTAATATCTCTCACTTCTCTTCTTCCTATCTTTCTTTTCTTCCCCTTACTACATTTCTGGAGTGTAATTCCCCTGCTACTCCAACATTAAAATCTCAAAAATAAATCCTCTATTTTCTACCTTCCTTACCTGTTCACTGGTTAAATCCTTAATAGAAGGCATATGCAAGGTGATAATTCTTAATCTACTGGGTCACACCAATCAATTACATTATGGTAGGTTACTCGTTGCCCCAAGGAATTTGTTTTCCTTACCTTGCTTCTGTTCTAGGGATGAATCAAAGGAATTGTCAACTAGGCGACACTAATGCCCACCTTTTCCCCTTGAGGGAACATTTTATTACAAAGGATTATACGCCTTTTTTGTTTTTGGTCAACCTAGAACAAGGCAAGGATCTACCTTAAAAATTGGGAAAGTTATTTTCCTCAACCTCTCTGTTCCCTTCGTTGGCTCCACTCATTACGAATCCTACTGTAACGTCATGGGGAAGCCACGCTAGCATCACTCACCTCCCCATCTCGAAGATTTAAATTCAAGCCTTTGATGACTTACGAATAAGGTAGGGGTGGGAATGACATCTTGACAAAAAGGTGCAGCTGCAACATGGGGAGTTATCCAGCTCCAGCGGATACTAAATCTAGCATCCACGCATACCTTCCTCCTCATATTTCCTGTCTAATACCCATTCAAACCTGACACAAGGGCATTCCTTGTTAGGCTTCAGATGCGCGGTTAAGTATATCCATTGCTATAGATCCTTACAATGCAAATCTCACCATTCTTCTAGTTCAAGGGACGAGATTATCACAGGGGACAAAAGGGATCTGACGATTATCTTGTTTCCAAGAATTCAGGCATAGTCATTTATACATCATTTCAAAGAACTAGCCCAGAAGAAGTGAAAACACCATTGAGGCGCCAACCCACTTGGCGAATAAAAAATATTTAATTCCATTTTGTATTTTTTTCTCTAATGAGATTTTCTTTTCTTCAACACTTGTACTTTCAATTATTGTATTTACTTAATTATACTTTTTTGACATCCTTGTTTGAATGGTCTATTTCTACTATCATCACCATTCGTCAATTCAGGCGAAGGTATCCACTCATGTCACATAATAACTTAATTAAACAAGGACTGAGGGATTTAGCGAGATCGAATGTAATGCATATAATGGGTACTCCTTCCAATTCTTACATCCAAAGGATTGCCTAAATCATGCTCCAATACCACTACCTAATCCGATTGCTGAATTAGGATATAAAGTGTCACAATTGAATCGGATTGATGTACAAGTTTAGATATCACTATTAACAATCAGATTGTATTACCTATTTATTTAAAACATTTACAACAAAGATAATAATTTAAAGTAAAAGTTCAAGGTCTCATATCCAGACTCTAAGGGAACTATTTAGATGCAATACATTCAAAACAAAAGCGAAGCATCTGATGGTACCCCATTCCTATGTGCATGACACTTTACTGATAGTGATTCTTGATCCAATACAGTCTGGATTAATCCCTCATCGAGTTCCTTATCCTACGAATCCTGCAAAACACAAGCCGACACTTTGGCAAGTTTAAATAACTTAGTGAGTTTCTTTACTGTATTACACTAAAATAGACCCCATCTTAAAAGGGTTTCGAGTTTAAAAGAACTAAACACAATATTACCTGTTATGTTTTAACAACCCTAGTTTACTTAGGGTGTCGAACTTCAATTCCACGTTCGCTTGTTTTTATTGGCAGAGTGATCATTGGATGATCTTTACTTGGTCGGCTTATGACCTTTTTTACTATCTATGGTGGGTTTCAGCTGATTTATCATATTTATAGATTCCCACCATTCTTTTCTCGATTTGCCTTCTGTATTCTTTCTCATCTAAACTCTTTCCATGCATAATCGTTCTGATTTCATCCTGGCTTGCGGACACGCCATAATTTCAAACCATACACTGATATTCTACCCATAAGGCCTATCTACTTATAAGGCCCACTAGAAAGGTCCATGCATATTGGCATTCTTATATAGGTTCATCTTTACTATTTTCACCCCACCCTCAGGTTGCAATGTTATTTAGATTACTTCATTGTATTTCGCCCTAATTGCAGTATCTTACTTTTGAGGTGAAATATACTTGTCTACTGTGGACTGCTTTGGCTTATGTTATCCAGTAGATCGTCATCTGGGTGACCGTCCGAGTTCATGATTCCTCTCACATGTCGATTCTCTATGGAACAAACCATTTAGTTGATACTTCCACACTAGTTTTCCCTTAAAAAAGAATAGTCTTAACAAACATATCTGTTACTTGATGTTTACCTTTTTGATAACTCTATCTTTTATTGGGTTCTAACTAACCCCTCATTTCCTTATGGACTAACCAGCGTACTTTTGATTAACCACTAGTATACAGGGTTCCTTGAGCACCTTTTGGAGGTTCTTGATGGCGGATCCTTATTTACGATCCTTGGTTCAACCTTATTTCATTTTCCTGTACACCAGGCACCACCTGTGCGTCATCTTCCGTGACTGTTTCTTGTTGGGTTACCACCCATATGCCCTATTGGCTTTCATGACTTCTATTCTAGTAGCCTTTTCCCACTTCTATTACGTTTCCCATTCATTGGCGGATTCTTTCGACCTGCTGGCTATCTATTGCGTATCCATAAGTTTATTTTCTTTATAACCCTTTTTCCTAGTTTGCAAAATTTCCCACAATTACCATTCTAATTGTCCACACGTGCTTATGGTCCCGACTAACTACTATGTGTTTAATGTCCCAATGGACTCCACATGCTGCTATAGTCGAACTATGGTCTTACTCGTTTGGTTCCATGTTTAATGTCCTGGCGAACTTCCCGTGTTTATTGTCCCAGTGGACACTCTATGTTGCCATAGCTGAGTGATGGTCTTAAATAATATACCCCATGTTTAATGTACTGGAAGACTCCTTTGGTTGTCATAGTTCAACTATGGTTTTACACATTGTATTCTTCGTGTTTACTGTCCCGACAGACTACCCCATGTTTACTGTCCTGACGAACTACCCTATGTTTACTGTCCCGACGGATTATACTGATTGCCATAGTCGAGTTATGGTCTTACATGTTAGACCTCTTTTGAGGTGTTGTCCCGTAAGGCCTGGCCGTCGTCACAGTGTCTGTAACACCTTTAACCCACCTCCATCATCGAATTAGGGTCACAGGCATTACTAATCAATCAAAACATTTAATTACAACATAAGCAAAGGTGCAAGCTGACTATTAACATTCGTATTATACAGAGAGCAGAGCATGCTAATTTAATATTTTCCATATTACTATTTTGAACAACTGAGTGATGAGATATGTAATGCAATACGAAACTTGGTCTTCCACTATTTACAATCTTATCACTATTTATCCACTCTTGAAAGCTAGAAGTTGGATACCTAACAAGACTATTCCAATTATTAGCATTAGAGTATTGGACTATATTCTGGCTATCTACTTTCAGTGATATTAGTAGTATGACCTATTTCACCTAGTTAAGGTTCGTCACTTCATTTAATATTAGTGTAAAAATACTCTTACAACCCTTAATACGAGTTTATAAGACCCTAAATATAATAAAAAACAAACAAGGACTAATTTGAAATAATTTAAAAGGGTTTGGGGAAATTTTCAAAAATTTTAGAAACAAGGGTTACACAGCCGTGTGGCTAGACCGTATGATATGCCTCAGGCCGTGTGCCTTTCAAAGTTGGGACACACGATCGTGTCCTAGCCCGTGTAACTCACTGACTTGAGACACACGACCGTGTCCTAGCCTGTGTCTCTGCCCGTGTAACTCACTGGCTTGGGTCACACGGTCATGTCACAGGCCGTGTACCAGACTATGTGAAACCTGCACTAAAATTTACAGGACACACGGCCATGTGACAGACCGTGTCTCAAGCCGTGTGTACCTAAGTGTACCTTAAAACTCAAGTTTACCAAATCATGCTTACTTGGACACTAGCAACCCAATTACCAACCATTTAACTTATTCAAAACACAATTAAACATGGTTAAAACATGCCTAAACATCCATCTTAAGTGTCTAACCAATGTACCCTCATTGGTACCACATTTTATATCTGCAAACACATTAGTAAGGCATCAAATATCCAAACTCTCATTCATACTAAATTGCCATAATTGAACTAATGTTTTAGCTATTTAGACTATCAAGCTTAAAGCTAATCACATGCAAAATATTAAGCTTGACTAACATACCAAAACATAGATTTAATCACAACCATATGAACACATAAATACCATTACACATGGAACTCAAAATAACATCACATTAACAAAACAAGATCAACCAAAAGACCTCCTAGGTACATGCCATTACAAAATAAAACATCATCACACTTGAGTTTGAGATCGTTGTTGGATGCTAAGTCGACAATAAACTGAAAAGTACCTAACCTGCACACGGGAAACAACACCACATGCTAAGTATAACTTAGTGGTATTTCTATAATCCAAAAATTTAAAACTTGATATAAATGATTAAAATGTAAAAATACAAATTAGTAATTTTATGTACTATATGTATATATCAAGTCAATAATGCTAGTTTATTCATTCCTTGTCCACATCCAACAGTTTTCACAAATTCTAGCACATGGCAATAGAATTTCATATGGAATTTGATAATTCAACTCATGCAATGGCATGATTCATCTCTATGTCCAATTCATGAATTCATTTCTCATAATTCATTCAATATTCACATCCAATTTCACCATTTCATATTACATTTCACATCTCATTTTCCATTTCTCATCCTTATCAATTCAGTATTAAATACATCAATTTTATCATTTAATTTCCTCTATTAACACGACTCGGACTCGGACGGATACACGGATCCAACCAACACACCAGTTTGGCACCCAGTGCCTCATCGGATAAATCTGAAGAAATAACTGCGCTCAGCGCTATAATAGATTGACACCTAGTGTCTCATCGGTTAAACCGAAGCAAATTGAACCCAGTGCATCATCGACTCGAAGTCAAAAAAATCCCTGAACTCTTCCTATCCTATGGCATGCCATCTATATCCGACTTAGCCCGCAACAGTTAATAGGGTTCACTTTTCAATACAACCAATATCTCAATTTCATATATGTACATGATTATATATAAACATATATTCAAGTTGGTAGCAACCACAATTCTTGGTATTCATAATCAGTTTATTCTAATAATCAATTGATTCAATTTAGCCCAAAATACAAGAGTTCTCACCTTACATACTTACCATATACAAATAATTCAATATGCAATAATTTGTAATTTATTTTGGATTTTAGAAACACAAACCGTATATTTCGAGCTACTCGACGTCGACCTTGTCTTTAACCTTCTTACTAAAGGATTTTGGAACGACGTTCGCTACGGAATAAAATAATTACAATAGATTAATAATACACAACTCAATTTTTATTAAATTTTAAATTTTATACTACATTTTACTTAATCTTCAATTTAGTCCCTAAATCGAGACTAATTAAATTTCCACATTTAACCTTAAATTTTTATACTAATTTCACTCTAAGATAATTTTAGCTCCCTATTTTCAATTCTACCCCTTAAATTCAAATTTTTTTCACAGTTTAGTCCCTATTGCTCAAAATCAACAATTAACTCCATAATTTGGTCATTTCCTACTTCTAACTTAAAAATCTATCAAATAAACCCTTAATGCTTTAACTACTCAACATTGGAAATCTCATCAATCTTGAACAATACCAAAAATTATAACATGGATCGACTAGTTCTAAGTATTGGGATTCCAAAAAATGTAAAAAATATAAAAGAAATGGACTAAATTAACTAACCAATTGAAGCTTGAATGCCTAAAACCCTTATGGCAGTTCGTTTCATCCTTTCTTTCTTTCTCAATTTGGTTTTGCATGTAAAAATAAAAGAAAGAAATGGTTTTGGTTGTTTATTACCATTACCTATTATTATTATTAATTATACATTTATAACATTTAATGCATTGTAATCCTCCACCACTGTCCATCACATTTATTAGTGGGGTAATTACTACTTTAGTCTTTTTAATTAATTTTAATCAATAATTCAACTTTCAGCACTTACGTAATTTAGTCTCTGCACCCTAAATAACTCATAATTCATGAAAATTACTTATCCAAAATTTAATTTACCTCTAATATAACTCTGCAAATATTTAATAAAAATATTTATGGGTTTGGTTTACGGAAACAGAGTCTCAAAACTACACTTTCCGACACCATTGGCTTTCAGTTCATTATAGTGTCGCCCCATAGAGCCTGTTGACCGCCGTCGTGGTGTTGCTATATGGAACCTAATAATCATTGCCACGGTGTCATCCCAAAGGACTTGATTCTCATTTCACATTGATGCTCGAACACCGAACTGTCCCCCCACAAGGCTTGGAGCTTCGTATATCACGATTTGCATTCAGCAACACAGTATGGCTGTATCTTAACGAAATTCCAATTTCCCTATTCCTCCGTCCATTCCTCTATTTCACCATTCCTAACATTGATGCTCGAACACCGTTGTGTCCCCTTCGCAAGGCCCGGAGCTTTGCACATCATGGTTTGCACATAGCAGTACTGTATGGTGGTATCTAACAGAATCACCCTTTTCCCATCCTAACTTCTTCTAGCTTGTTAATGATTCCCTTCCATATTCCACAAAAATAAACAGACATTACATGCAATTCATAAACATCAACATACTGGTGGATACTCATAAAGCTATTCAACCTTATGCAAACAAGCATTCTTAAGCAACAAATTTTATGCATCATCATAGAACCCATCATGGACTCAATGTAATTTCATGCCAAACATACAACTTCCCAAAAGTGGAGTATAGAAACTCACCTGATAGTTCTTCACCTTATCATCTTAGCTTTTTTGAACGCCAGAGTTTCCATTCTCTTGGCAGCTAAGTAGTATAACCAAAATCATGAGTTAAACTTAGTATTTTTCAGCTTAAAACTCTATTTTCCTGAAACATGCAAAACCCTTAAAGTAGTCTTGAAAACCCTTAACCTTATTTTCTAAAACATACACACACCGAAGGACTTAGACCTTCACAAGCTTTTTAGATTCTCTACTTTTCTGACTAAATCCTCACGATCACCGCTTCATGCATAGCTTTCCATAACCATCTCTTCTTCGGAGCAACCAAGGAAGAAGATGAAAAAGAGAAGAGAGTGAAATATAATCGAGAAGAACTCTCCCTGAAAAGTTATTTCCCTGCCATTTATAGCCCTTTACGCGTGGCTTTCAACCCTATAGAAACAATCCATTGGTAATCATTTTTTCTCCTACTAAGAAACCAATTGGTTTGAAACCAACCGAAGTAACATTGGATTTTAACCATGTCCAGTTCAGTCACTAAGTTTTCCTGAATTTTCAGTAGAGGCCACTAGTTTATGGCTTCTTTCAATTTAACCCCTTAATTATTCCTAAATTTCTGAACTTAAAGGAAACTGAGTGTGGCACTATTTGTTAGTAACTGAATTTTCTTGAATGAAGATGTAATGGTTACCATGAGATAAAATAGGAGAATATTGGAAGAACATATTTATCCCCAAAAAATTAAGGATATCCTATGAGGGTAACACATATATGGCAAGGTCATTTGATGAACACTTATAAAGTAGCTTTCTTAATGATATATAATGGGTAGAGTTCAGTTATGATACTTTAGTGGAATGACTTTATAACTAAATAATGTTGTAATTAATAGACTAAGAGTCGAAACTTAATTACAAATTATTTGAGCCACGATTATATATGTTCAATTGGTCCCACCACTAGCTTAGTATAACCTTAATAGTTTGCATTTAATTGGTGAAATGGAATAATGTGAAACAATGAACTAGAGAAATAGATTGCACGTATTATTATTTGTAATGATTGTGTTTTCTCACCATGAAGAATAAATGACTCAGAAATTAATTTATATATGTAAATTATTATTTAATATGAAATTAAATAATTGAAGTTTGAAGTAGGAATTAAATTAATAAAGTCATCCTAGTTTCATGAGAACAAGT
>CM025153.1:22669754-22684275 GCA_013467495.1 Gossypium gossypioides
TTATTATACATTGTATTAACAAAAAAAAAAAATTTAGTTCTATTTACCAAGTGTGTTTTCAATTTTTTCTAAAAATAAAAATTATCTTTTTAAAAAAATAGAAAATATTTTTAAAAATCAAACAGAGCCTAAAGTTTCTCATCTATCTATAAAAAATAATATAATTTTCACAATATTAAAATCAAAAAAATCTTATAATTATAAAGAATTATTCATACCTTCTTATAATTACAATGAATTTTAATTTTGTAAAATTAGGAATTTGATTGTCGAAATATAATTATATGGTATTACTATTATAAACTTTAATTACATACTTAAAAATCGAAATAATCATATACTAAACATAAAAAAATGAAAATACTAAATTTGTGAATAAACTCTGTGATTATTGCTTGATCAAATGGAATACATGGGAAGTGTATATATACACATACAAGAGAAGTAACTGCTACTAAGTAATAACAAAGTCAGTAGTAACAGTCTAACTATCTCTAACATTCACCCAACTACTTCAATATCGAGACTCGAAGTTACTCTCGAAAATGAAAAAAATGAGAAGAAGACAACAGTTTGTGAGGATATCGACAACTTGATCACATGCGGGTACCTCACCAACAACTAGAGCGCTATCAGCAACCTTCTCTCAAATAAAGAACAAATTGAGCTCAACATATTTAAACTTTGAATGAAGGACGGGATTAGCCACAACAGTCACAACACTAGAGTTATAACACCAAATGGTCTGTGGATCATTAGAAGGTAGCTGAAGTTCTTGGAGTAATGACTCAAGCTACGTGATGTCGGTAATGGCTGCAATGAGACTGTGATACTCTGTCTCAGTCGTCAATCTAGAAACAACCTGTTGTTTCTTGGAGCACCAGGAGACTGGATTTCCACTAAAGTACACACAATACCCTGTGGTGGATCAACGGTTGTCAAAATTCAAACCCTAATTTACATCATCGTACCCAACTAAAGACAACCTCTCGGAAGGTCAAATATGCAACCCATAGTCAACAGTGGCACAAAGGTAGCAAATATGCGTTTTATTGCAACAAAATAGACATCAGTTGAAGCGTGCATAAACTGACAGATACGATTAATAACATATGCAATATCGGGTCGAGTGAGAACTATATATTGTAGCGCTCCAACAATACTCTGATATTCATGAGGATCATCAAGCAGAGTTCCCACATGTTTGGATAGAGAACATGAACTAATCATGGGTCTAGGGATGCCTTTAACCTTTCTATAGAATAACGATCCAATAAGTCAATGATGTATTTACTTTGACAAAGATGGAGGCCACCAGTTGATGAATGAGTCACCTCAATACCCAAAAAATAATGAAAAGAGCCCATGTCTTTAAGTGAAAACTTAGTGTAAAGTTGATGAACAAACGTATCAATATCAACAACGGAGTCACTTGTAATAATGATGTCATCAACATAAACAAAGACATACATACGAGACTCATTAGTGATACGAATGAATAAATAGGCATCAGACTTAGAAAAGACAAAGCCCACAGAGACAGGGATAGCATTCAACTTATCAAACCATGCTCTCAGAGCTTATCGGAGACCATACAACACTTTGTTTAGCCGACATACAAGGGGTTGCCCATTTGCATCAGTTTGAACATAACTGGGAGGTTGCTGCATGTATACCTCTTCAGTCAAATCACCATTAAGAAGGGCATTATTAACATCAACTTTCCGTAATGACTACCGTCTGGTAACAACAATGGATAGAATGGTGCGAATTGTAGCCGGTTTGACGACAGGACTGAATGTCTCATGAAAGTCACACCAAGGACTTGTGAACACCTTTTTCCAACCAGATATCATTTTTTTTGGGCTACTGTACAATCGAGATTCTGTTTGATTTTAAAAAGCCATTTGCAACCAATCTCCTTTTGACCCAGAGGTAAGGGAACTAGAGACCAAGTGTGATTGCGGATCAAAGCATCATACTCTTCCTAAACAACTATATTTCATTCCTTAATAGCAAAAGCTTTTTCAATAGTACGCGACTCTCGTTCATGAAGCTCGATAGTGAGCACCCTTAGTTTAAAATTTTTGGCCTTCGATCGAGTGATCATAAAGTGAGTATTAACACATTACAGTGGAGGATCAACAGGAGAGACGGGAACTTTCAGTGTAAAAAAAGAAATGTCAGACCCATTCTCTAAGGAAGTAATAGCATTTTCGTTTGGACAAGGGGAGTCTAGCGCAGAGTCAGAAAAAGAAACCAGCGGAGGGGCCAAATGATCATCTCCCGAGCACATAGTGCATGCCAAAGGGGTTTGAACAAGATAAAAAGCAGTGTTAAATCGATCGGATGCCGGAGACATAATCGGAATACTAAGAGAAAAAAAAATGATCCTCATCAAACACCACATGCCAAGAAATAAACACCCTTCTATCCGGAGCAAGGCATTGATAACCTTTGTGGTAATAACTATAGTCAAAGAAAATACACGGTTGATATCAATACTCTAACTTATGTTGATTAAATGGTCAAAGATATGGTTAGCAACAACTCCAAAAAAAAACGAAGGTGATCATATGTCGGAAGAGTACCATAGAGCACCAAATACGGAGACTAATTCTGAAGAACCGGAGTGGGCAACCGATTGATCAAGTGAGCCACACATGTAAAAGTATACCCTCAATACTTCATCGATAAATGAGCTTGAGTAAGAAGCGTGAGCCCAATTTCAGCTATATGACGGTGCTTTCGTTCAACAATCCCATTTTGCTCGGATGTGTATGGAGACTTGACCCGATGAAGGATGCCTTGCTGAGCTAACAAGGAAGTAAACAGACGGTATTCACCACCCCAATCACTCTAGAACTGCTTTATATCTTTTCCAAATTGAACTTTCACTAATTTCTAAAATTTCATAAAACAGTCAACAGCTTAAGACTTCTTTTGAATAAAAATTAACCATGTAAACCAGCTACAAACATCAAAAAATGAAACATAATACCAACTAGTCCCACAATTAATAAAAGCATGTCCCTATTGGTCAAAAACAACCAAATCAAAAGGATGAGAATACATGGTGGTGGAAGCCACAAATGGTAACTTGTGTGACTTCCCTAGTTGACAAACAGAACACACATGATGTAATTTATTTGTATCAACAACAACATTACAAGTTTTTAAAACTGAACTGACAACATTCGATGACGAATGTCCAAGTCGGCGATGCCACAACTCAAACAAATTGTACTTAGTGCCTAATTCTGTATTGTGAAGAGACAATTTAGCACCGTGAACGAATTCTATATTGACTGAAGACGGCATCGGAGAAAACTAATATAAGCCCTCATGTGTGTGACCTCGAATTAAAAATTCCCAAGTCTGTATATCCTTTACAAGACACTGAAACGGGTGAAATTTGAAAAATACGTTATTATCCCAAGTAAATTGAGAAACTGAGAACAATGTTTTCATAATCTTAGGTACATGTAACACATTTGTTAAATGCAACAATTTATAAGAAGTGAAAATCATGTTATAACCCAAACATTCAATATGGGCACGCGTACCATCACCCATAAGTAAAGGAATATTACCTGAATATTCATTAAAATTATTTAACGAGGCCGACTGACAAACATTACTAGTGGCACCCGAGTCGGGATACCAAACAGATTTAGTTGAAGTATGCAGCAAAGTCAAAGGCTGACTAGATGGTGCACTAACAAGCCCAGCTTAAACGAGAAGATTCGGCCTAGTGGAGGTATTATTCGGCCTAGTGGAGGTATTATTCGGCCTAGTAAATGTATTATTCGACAAGCCCACATGCTAGAAAGAAGCAGGCCTAGCAAATTGAGGCAATCCCATGTGTAGTCAAGAACCTAATTCAGTAGCTGAATTATAGCCCAAAGATGGTGAAGGAGAAAACCCAGCAAACAAATAACCCAATAGAGGAGTAGGCCCAACACTCGGATAAAAAGAGGGCCCCATGAAACCCATAGTAGTAGGCCCCACAAATACAGTAACAACAGGCCCCATGAAGCCAACATTAGTGGGTCTGCGTAGTTGTGATGCGCCTGGAAAACTTACATGACCTGCTTGGACAGAGTAGGTCGGTGAAGGCGCAGGCCCAGTAGAAAAGGCACCCGAGCCATAAAACATCCCAAGTGGATGAAACCCATCAGGGTTAGCAGTAGCCATAGAACTCCCATCATACAACCAAGAAAACCCAACAGACGAGTATCCATAAAAAAACCTAGGACAGGACAACGGCGAGGATTGAACAAGAGGTCTATCAAAAGTTCGATCAAACCTATAAAAACACCTTTGAGCAAGATGGCCAAGACGACCACAAATCTAGCATTGTGGACGGGCACAGGAACTCCGGCCACGACTACAATAAAAGCCCAAAGAATAACCCATTGATCGAGACTCATCCACAGGAGCCATCATTGAAGCATTTGACGTAGACGAGCTTTGGACCATATTCGCTTGAACATGTATTTTCGAAACAAACCTCTATTGTCGATGTTCACACTCTAGAAGAATATCGACAAGCCGTTCCATCGTCAAAGGTTCAGACGAAAAAGAAGTAATGGTGAACATTGAGTCAAACTCGGCCGAAAATCCAGCAATAACAATATTGACTTACTCCACGGTGGAAACGGGATGTCCAGATGCTTCAAGAAGGTCACAGGTACCTTTGATCTTAGCTATGTATTCTTTGAATGGGAGATTCCCTTTCTTTAACGAGTGTAAATCATGCTTCAGCCTAGAGAACTTAGTACTGGATATCGCGAAAAATAGATAACAAGCTTTGCTCCAGACTTCACAAGTAGTGGAGGTACCTATAAAACACAGTAAGAGATCGTTGCTAATCGTAGATAAAGCTAAGAAACAAGAAGCTTATCTTGCTGATGATACACAACAAAGTTGGGATTAGAAACCAAATGCCCTTCGTTATCAGGCACAAATCTGGACGAATTCGGAAGAGTACCAAGAATGATCTGATGCTGCCATTGAGCATACGTGTCTTCCTTAAGTTTTACGGTCTCAAGTCTAGGAAAGGATTGCACGACACGAACGGGTCTTTCACCATCTAGAGAACAAGGCGAGAAGGAGCTGTGAACCGGAGCTAAATTTCTGGGGAACTCATCAGCGGAAGAAGTAGCCATCAAGCGCGGAATGGAACCTAGGAGCCAACAACTGATACCATGAAAGAATCATATACTAAACTTAAGAAAATGAAAATACTAAATTTGTGAATAAACTCTGTGACTATTGCTTGACTAAATGGAATACATGGGAAGTGTACATATACACATACAAGAGAAGTAAATGCTACTAACTAATAACAAAGTCAGTTGTAACAGTCTAACTATCTCTAACAAAAATAAATAAAAAGATAATTTTAGAAATCATATATAAGTATCTAGCACAATTTCTTAATTCTCAATTGGACCAATTACATCAATTTAAAACATCAACAACTCTTTTTTTTTTTTAAACAATCTCATTATAAGTTTTAGTCATATTTGCTCTTTTTGACACAATGCATAGAATTATTCGTAACTCTTCCCCAACCCATAAATAGGAGGACCCACATCCTCCTGTATTAACAACAGTGTCCATGTCAATCAAAAAAATATCACCAACTTTTTAACTTATAAATAAAAATTCCAACAAAAAAATTATAATCCAACCTAAATAATAATAAAAAAACCGTTACAATTTAAATAGATTTTGCATTGGCTTGGAAGAAAAAAAGAAAGATAATGGAGATTCTCGATATTTTGTACTTACTACACCAATTACATTTCTTCTCGGGAAAATATATTTATATCTATAAATATATAAAACACTAAATCTAAATGACACTGTTTTTTTACTTAATAAAAAAAAAGTTGAGTAAATTCCTACCCTATATAACTGCAAATCTAACCACTGCCTAGGGTTTCCCATTTCCTTCACCCTTACCTTCTTCATCTTCGATTCTAGGCCTTTACTTCCGTTTCTCACAAACATATATATCTATGACACCATAAAAGGTACGACTTTTAATTGCATAGCTTTATTAATTACATCCTATTTTTTACTTTTTTTCTCACTTCTAATTCTTTGATGTGCTTTCATGATATGTATATTTATAGAAAAGTTAAGCTCATTTTCCTCTTTGAATTCCTTAATTTGTATTCGAAATTGATAATTAATTGATAATCCAATGATGGGTGAGTTTAGATTTTATTTCACTTCATTGACTTTTTTTTTTCCAAATTGAGGATGATAGCTGAGTTTATTTTCTTTTTTTCAAAATTTGGTTGATTTGGACATGGTTTTGTTGGAATGGTAGTTATAGTTCCCGATCCTGATCTGAGTAAATCTTGTACGAAACCCAATTTACAGTTATGGATTTGGGAAGCGAGTGTTCTGCGCTTGAATTGGTTGAGGATAATGAAGCCACTCAAAAAACAATACCTCATGTTGGTGATGATAAAATGAAGAATAATCACGGTGATGATTGCGAGAGTAAAAATAATGGATCGTGCACAATTGATAATCCGACTCAGAGGTCGGCAATCGATCAAACTGGCGATTCCGATGCTTTGACAGCTGGTAATCATGTAAAGGGTACTGCCGAGATTGTACCGCCGATGCATTCACCACCTCTTGTAGCAGGTAAATCCCCTGGTGGGTCATCTCCTCCTACCACCAAAGGGTATGGCTTGAAGAAATGGAGGCGGATCAAGAGAGACTTTGTTAAGGATTCCACCGCCTCAATGGACAGCAGTAAAATATTGAAGCGAGGTTTGACCGGTTCTGCAAATCCAGATCCAAGTAAACCACAACAGAGGGCATCACCTGAGATCAAGCAGAATCGTGCATCCCCTATTGGACCTGTGAATATGTTGAACACAAGTATTGCTCCTGGATCCATGTTTGCTGTTGGAGCTGCTTTTGCTTCTGCCACAGACTCTGAAAATAGTGAGGACCGGAGTAGCAAGTCATCAACAGCAGCCAGTATGCCAAAGGTTAGATACGACCTGCCTGCAGTTTTGGGGTACATGCATGATAAAAACCAGATGAAGAATTTAGCTGGGAATATTGTGGGTAATTCAAGTCATAGAGTTCATCAGGGAAAGGGCCGTGCTGAAAGCAGTAAGAAGGCCAGAGGAGTAAGGGTCAAAATCGAGAAGGAAAATTCTCATTCTAGTATGGAATCTGACTCAAGAAGCTCCAACTTTATCTTTATGCAGCATTCAATTTCTGTGACAAGTAATGGAAAGCAAAGTGGAAACCCCATGAATTATGATGGAGAAAATAGTGATGAAGCTCATGAAGACGACCACCTGATCAGTGAGGAAGTTCAAACTGTTTATAGGAAAGAAAATTCAGGTGGTATCGAGAAACTTTCACCTGAAGATTTAGCTGCAGAATTATCTTGGGAGGACAAAGAAGAAAAAAGTGGGAATCACCAGCCTTCACCAGATCAAGACCCATTGGTCCAGTCTATTCTTGCTCTCCAATCTGTCCAGGAAGCCCTTGAAAATGGTGAGTGGGTTATCCTCCTTACAGTTTTGGTAAACCTTCTCATGGTTTGTTTGTATATTCTTACTACTCATTTGTACTGTATCCTATATTCTGCAAATCTAGCTTGATGATCCTCCTAATTGGTTCATATTTTACTTAGCTTAGTTATTTGAAATTTGAGATATTTCCACTAGTATCCACTGACTGCAGCCGAGATAACAATGTCCTCCTTTGCTTCAGAGTTAGGAGAAATATTGACTTTAGTTGTTAATCATAATTCCTCAGTCAACATAGGGTAAAAAGCCAATGCGAATAGCATAAGGGAGCTTTATATTATTAAGGGAACTTGGAAATTTGCAAAACCAGTCTCCATGCATGTTCTAGGCTGAACTGGTATCAGGTAGTCTTAGATAAGTCTAGAACAAGCATCTTAATGGGCAAGTAGGGCAGCAGTCAACATAGGGTAAAAAGCTAATGCGAATGGCATAAGTGAACTTTATATTATTAAGTTAGTGAGGCATTTATTAATAATTAACAATTGATGGTGATGGTAAGTATCTGGTGAAGTCCGATTGCATCAGGAATAAGGTTGACCTAGAAAAGGAAATTTGGCAAGAAACTGTAGTCAGAGAAGCAGTAAGATTATGTTTAGTTCATATTGAGAATCACATCAATGATTTTTGCTGGTTTGTGGTTAATGTTACAATGACATTGCCACATTTATTTTGCTTGTCTTCAATGCTTCATGGTTATTTGATGGTTTCCATTAATCATGTGGAGTCGTCTTGCACTATAACATAAATGTTTCATTCTTGGTGAAGTAAAATTTTTATCGCCTATGAAGTACTAGTCATTTCTTGCTAGCATAATTGCTGACTATGTCCTTTTTTGTTTTCACATGCAGAAGTACAGAAGCTAGTAGAGATAGGCAAGGAACCTGTACGTGATGGTTCAGTTAACATTAACAATGTTCATGTGGATTCTACTTTTGCTGATGAGGAGATCCACGAAACTAGCTCCTCTGACCAATTAGCTTCTGAAAAGATCACAAAAAGTGCTTCAGGTTCCTTGGAAACTCAGGTATTCACCTTAACACATAAAGTAAAATATTTGGAGAGCAAACTGGAGGAAGCAAGGTCCGTACTTCAGGTGAAGGAATCAAAGATTTCTGAACTGAAAACTAGTGTGAAGAGTAGCGGGTCATGGAAGGAAGAATCAAGAAGCATTGCAGAGTCGCAACAAAATGAATATAGAGAAATGGAACTTGACCTTGAGGGCCTGTTTCAAAAGAAAATGGAGGCTGAAATTGAATTTCTAGTTCTAACCTGGGAAATAGAGAAGTTGAAAGTTTCAGTAGGCAATCAAATCACAGTAGTTGAAGAGCAAACATCATTGGTTGTGGAGCAAGAACAGATGTTGAATAAGCTTGGAGAGGTAGAAAGCAAAGCTGTAATGCTAAAGAAACAAGCGGAGGAGTTGGAAAAATATCATGGAAACATCTTAGATGTGGAAGAGGTTTTGCAGATGCGCGGAAGAGTATGCAAGGTTATGTCATGTTTTTTTACACAACTAGTATTACTGGTTTTAGTGTTCTTATTCCTTATTTTGCAGTTGTCAATCCATTCAGGGGTGGTTGTCCCCACCTGAGTTAAGGAAAATAGGCCCTTTCTTTTTTTGAGTGTATGTGTGTATTCTACTGTCTAGGCAATGATCCAAAATGTAAGATTTCATTGGTTAAATACCACAACTTGATTAAAAGTGGAAACCTTTTTCATTTTTTATTTGAGCTTCTCTTCTCGACATCACCATGATCTTATATCATATGCCTTCCAGATTGTGTATTTTTTAACATCACTATATTCTTATATCATAAAGCACTATGTACTGTTCTAAGCTTCTAGCATTCTGATAGATTAATATAACGACATTTTACAAAGATCTTCCATCTGACCACCCAAAGTCTGAGCAAAGGGGCAGGGTTCAGAAAATCTGTTCATACAGAAAGTTTTCAAGGGAAAAGTTGAGCAACAACAACAAACAAACAAACATTGAGGGAGGGTTGACAACCCCATCATTTAGTTCCTAACGACCAACTCATTAGATGCTATTGAGGTGTCGAATCATGGGAAGATCGATATTCCAACATTTCAGTTCCATATCTCTCGTCCTTCATCCCTTTCTCCTGATAAACCTACATCACAATCAAGAAATGTCGTTTTAAGAGAGCTCCAATGGTTCAAACTGCACAAACACACACACAAACAAACGCACATACACACAGACACATACATACAAACGCAGACACACACACACCGACGCATACATACAAATGCAGACAAAGGATATACTAGTCTACTCCCACCTGTTTCTCGGCCTCTGTCAGACTGCTCCATAAGTTCCCAATTTTCTTGCTGATGACTTTCTCTTCCCCGTAGTACATAGGTTTGAGTTGAGCATAATGCTCAGCATAGAAATGATTATAACCACTCCTGTTTGATTTTGGCCTGGAGGGGTCCTGTGCTAACCGGGATCTCTTTCGGCGTCGCGGAGGTACATCTGAAGTATTTGAACTTTGAGACAATTGATGCATTTGGGGGATATGATATAGGACACCTTTAAATTGATCAGACCCCAACCTAACTGTAACCAGATAGCCATTATCAAATTTTCCATCAATGATCCCCGTCATGGAACTGCCAATCTGCAACTCCTGAGTTCCTGCTTGTATGAGAATGGTAAGAACCCTCATTTACTAAGACAGCTAAATTCACACACTTGCAAACAGGTATACAAAATAGACAGAAAGGATATGAAAATTTTGGTATAAATCACAACTACAACTACCCCATGAAATCCTTACTTTATCTCAAGTTTTTCTTTCTTGACTGCAAACAAAGCATTCATAGTTAAACAGACATTCTAGAAGCTCAATTACTCAGCAATTTACATTGAAAATATTTGTTAAATCACTAATGCTGAGAAATTCAATTGCAAGATCCATAACTATTTCAGGGAAAAGCCACTGTAATGCATGATTTTCATTTAAAATGTATCATAACTTTCTCTTCACTAAAAATTGCAACTATAATGGCTACCAAATATGATTGGATTGTAAAAAACATGGCTACACAACCCTAATAAGTCTAGAAATATCAAGTAATGAATGTAGACTAGAGATACCGATATCATTCCAGTGAATATTGAATGAAATAACTTTTTCATTTGAAGGCAAACAAGTCTAAGGAAACAAGTATAGCCGCCATGGTAATCGGAGCCCTCATATAAATAGGTAGTTAAACATACCAACAGCTGTTAATTGGTTTGTAGAGGCATCTTCCATTGCGTTTGCAGATCCAGTCACAAGGCTCTCACTGGCAATGCCTGCCAGAATAGAGTTAAAATATATATATAAATTACAAGCTATAAATATTTCTTCAGAAGCCATCCGATGCTTTCATCAGAGGAAAAAAGGGAGTACAGTTTTCAAATACCTGGGGTTGAGACTGAAGAGAGTTGTTTACGGAAGTAATAGACTTGCTCAAAGTGATAAAGCAATGATAAATAATACTTCCTTAAAACAAAAGACGCACTCGTAATGGTTGTAGGAAATCTAAAGCCCACAATCACTTCCTTCCATTTGCGATCTTTTATTACCTGTAAACCATTTGAAGGAAAACTTAAATAGGAAAGGAAAATAAACTTCCTTTCAGAGGGGGTGTAATAAATGGACTAACATGTTGGACCAACTCAATGTGTCGATAACCTGAGAACTTTTAAAAAATTTTTAATACCTTTTCGAGACCTCCACGTGATGTGACTTCCACGAAGAGTTGATGCAGATCCAGAGCCTTTCCTCCAACAACCGGAACCCTATCCAACCAAAACACCAGAAGATAATATAACCTAAGTAGTATTTTCCTTTCCCTATCTGTTTTTATTATTTCCCAACCCCCAGTTTCTCTTTAACAAATCAAGTGGTACATACTTTAAAAGAGTTAACGAAAAAGAAAAAGGAACCCCAGCCTCTTGTTTGTTCATGCATGAATATTTCTACATCATATCTCAAGTAAATCAAGGTATGAAGCTCGCGGATTACTAAAGGTTAAAACTTCATATCAAAGAAGAGAATAGGTATATTAGGCAATAAGTAACAAGAAAGCAGCAGCATTCACTATAGCCATATAATTGATGCCATAAAGTGTTAGGATCTATGCATAGTAGAACTAAACACAACTGAATCTAATCTTAGAGTAAATGTGATTGTTAAAATAAAGAAAGAACAAGCAGGATTTGCTGCGCTCCTCCCTCAAAGAGCAAAGTTTTACTTGTTCAGTTGTTTCATTTTTCAATAAAGAAAATGCCAGCAGAAAATGTTGTGATTTGCAGCTATATACAAGCAAAAGACTCGGTGAGTGCTTGTTCATCAAAGCCTTTACATATACAAAAATAGTCAGTCAAAACCCCGCATGCAATCTAAGAAAAAGGGAACTGGGGAAAATTACAACAATGGAACTTCAAATTAAACTGTTAAAGTGGAAAACATTTTCTTTAAGCACACAGAATGCTCGTGTTGCAGACAGATGATGCAATAATAAATGCAAATAATAGGAACACCGGTTCATCCTCTAACAATTTCCAGAACCCCTAAAGCCAAAGTAGAGGAACTAAAAAATTGCAAAGAAAAACAAAAGAGAGAGGGAGTTGAAACATAAAGTACAAGGATCTGCTAAATCCTACTCTTGCAAAATAAGCAGTTAGAAAGCAAGAAAAAGAAGACCCGGGAAAGGAAATCTGGTTGGGAATTGCTAGGAATTGTTATAAAAAAATGAAGAGAGAGAGAGAGAGAGAGATACTTGAACTTGAAGCCGAGAGATGTGTGAAAAGCTTTGAGCTTTTCCCAGAAAAGGTCAGGATTTTGAAGAACATCCTCATAGGTAGCAGTAGGAGAGGGATAGCGAGACATGTTGGCGTGCCCATTTCTACTCTCACTATGCTCTTGATGCTCAGACATTTTTAGACTCTAAACTCTAAAACAAAGGTAAATCAGTTTGGGGTGATTTTCGATTTTCTTTTTTTTTCTTTTGGCTATTCAAATGGTGTGCTTGCTTGCTTGTTACCCTATTAATATATTGATTAATTAAATTAACGCTAAGAACAAAGTAAAGTTGGCATAGAATATTATTATAAGCTAAAGCAAGTCTTTATAAATAAATAAGAAAATCTGAAAAACCCTAACCCTTAAATGATAATATTTAATTTGGGAGTGGTAGCTTGTAAAAGAAAAATAGAGATTTGATGTATCAGTGAATAAATAATTATTTAACATTATCTTAAATTATATTTAATAGTTTTAGTTATCAAATGTGTTAATATTAATTTTTAGTCAATTGAACCGTTTATTAAACATGATCTTTCGCCCCATAATGAAAGTTAAAAATAAGATTTTACATGAAAATTTTTAATGATAATAAATTCAGATTTAAGCTAAAATAAATTTATATATGCCAAAAATGTAGAGAAGTTTTTTTATTTGGAAAGAAAATAAATCCAAAGAAACCATGGTGGTTCAACGCATATGGTTGATTATTGTGTTATAATTTATTTGGTAAATAATCTTCTACTTCAATAAACTGCTAAATTGGGATATTTAGTTATATAGATGAAATTATCAACCTAGAAAACTAACATACACTCCAAAGTAACCCAGAAACTTAACTATACAAATTACAAAGGGATAATCTTGTCAAACATGAACACATCAACTAAGAACAAGATTGTTCAACTAAAGAACTTGGGATCATAGCCATTGCTGGAGGTGGCCAAGATATAGTAAGCAACAATATGACCCAGGGATCCCCAAGCCAGAACATCCACCAGGTTGAATCCCACCGGATCGTNTTGGATTTCAGGAGGCTAACATACTCCTTGGCTCGAGTGTCCCCCGCTTCGAAATGGGTCAACCCGTTTTGCTCAGGCACTTGCTTCGCCACGTTCTCTCTTTGGAAGTTGAAGAACACGAACCGACCCAAGAAAAGGGAGAGGCCTGTGCTTAGGCTTATCACCACTGGGGCGCTTAGCTCCGCCTTCACACCACCAACCTTTCTACCACAAGACATGGGGGTGAGCTTGGAGGAGGGGACCTTGCTTAGGGGCCTGAGGCCTTGGAACGATGGGGTGGCGATGTTGTGGCGGCTGCCATGTTTGTTTTGGAGGGTGGTGGTGAAGATGGGGGTTAACAAAGCTGAGGCTGATGCCATGGCTGCCTGAGTGTGTGGATTGATTAATTGAGATTCAGAGAAAATGGGAAAGTTAAGATAAATTCTGGAGGGGATAAAAACTGAGAGATTGGAGGAAGATTTTTATGTCCACTTGGCTTTGGTTCATTGGGTTGTTTTGGATCATACATTCTTTTATCTAATCTAAATCCAAATCTATATCACAGCCCATTTTTAAACCAATTTTCCTAACAAATAAATTATTAATAAATTTTAAAAATTTTATAAAATTCAATTCAATTCAATTCGCCTATATCAACTAGTTTTATATCCCTCACCATATCGATAACTTGATTGATTCTCGATCCAACTGATTGAATTGTCTGATCCAATTCAATTCAAGCTACACTATTCAAAACTTGTTTAGACCTTATGGTCAAAAGATAAAAAAAAACTTGTTCAGATAGAAGGAATTTAATTTTTAGGTTTTCTTTATTACTAATTTTTAGGTTAATTTATATTAATATGCTGAAAAATTTTATCAGAGAAATTAGGTTAAAATTTTAAAGATTTATCAATCTAAGTTGTTTTTGGAGAGAGAAAAGAAAATATGTTCTACAAGGCGTGTTTTCATGAGAGAGAACAAAAACGTGACCTACGGGGCGCGTTTTCACTGCCATATAAGTGATAGCGCACCCTGTAGGACCCGTTCTCCGTTCAACGGTAGCTATTCCAACAATAACTTTTTCAACTACTACTAGGGCTCCAACAACCATAAAAAT
>CM025153.1:22746010-22756639 GCA_013467495.1 Gossypium gossypioides
CGATTACAAACGCATGAAGCAACAACCTTTCACAATCGCTGTCCGACATGCTCTCCGATCCTCTTCCAAATGCACCCAAAAGCCTTCTCCTTCACCTTCTAATTTAAACTTCGATGCTGATAGTGATGAACACGAGCATGCCATTGCAGCTTCTTCTTCTTCGTCGCCTCCTCATTCACGTTCGCGGAAAAAGGCTAGGGTAACCGATGCGAAAGAAGAAAGGTTACAGCATTTCGAGGAGTTACACATTGAAAAGAGACGGAATCAGCGCTACGATTCAAGCTCGAACTCGGACACTGACTCATCATCTTCATCTGAAGAAGTAGATGAGGGGGTTTCAACTTCTGAAGATGCTGTTTATGGAGAAAAAGAGGAACCCAAGTTTGATTTAATGAAATCAATGTTACGACAAGGTTACAATCAATCCAGTAACACAAAACCCAAGCTTGAAGAGAAGAACATGGAGATGGAGGTTGCAATTAATAAGACTAAGGACAAGATTGACATGACCAATGGAGGTGGGACTGCAAAAAAAGATGCAAAGGCTTCATTTACGGCTGCTGCTGATGCTGATGGTATGGAGGTTAATGGGAAAGAGGGGCCGAGGTTCAGGGATTTGGGTGGGATGAAGGAAGTGTTAGAGGAGTTGAAGATGGAAGTCATAGTGCCTCTTTACCATCCACATTTGCCACGATGGTTGGGAGTTAGGCCAATGGCCGGCATTCTGCTCCATGGCCCGCCTGGTTGCGGCAAGACCAAACTGGCTCACGCCATTGCCAATGAAACTGGTGTTCCTTTCTATAAAATTTCAGCTACTGAGGTGGTTTCGGGTGTCTCAGGTATTCTCTTTTCTTTCTTTGATTCTTCCGTTTGACTCAGAGCACTATTCATGGAAGTATTGCTTAGGGTTTGGATAAATGAAATTTATTTGCTGATGATTATGTTTTCATATTTAATATTCTAGGTGCATCAGAGGAAAATATTAGGGATCTTTTCTCAAAAGCATATAGGACTGCTCCTTCAATTGTTTTCATTGATGAGATTGATGCCATTGCATCTAAAAGAGAAAATCTGCAGAGGGAGATGGAGCGCCGAATCGTTACCCAGTTAATGACTTGCATGGATGAATCTCATAGACTTGTGCAACCAAATGATAAGGATTCTAGTTTGGAGAATTCTGATTCCAAGCCCAGTTATGTGCTTGTAATTGGAGCTACCAATAGGCCTGATGCTGTTGACCCTGCACTACGTCGGCCTGGACGATTTGATCGTGAGATTGTTCTTGGTGTTCCTGATGAAAACGCTAGGCTTGAGATCCTTTCTGTGCTTACAGGCAATCTTAGACTTGAAGGGTCTTTTGATCTTTTAAAAATAGCTAGGGCTACACCAGGGTTTGTTGGAGCGGATTTGTCTGCCTTGGCTAACAAGGCTGGTAATCTGGCCATGAAGAGGATCATAGACCAAAGAAAGCATGAGTTTTCTAGAGAACCAATAGATGATGAACAAGCTGATCAGTGGTGGAGGCAGCCTTGGTTGCCCGATGAGATGGAAAAGCTAGCAATCACTATGGCTGATTTTGGGGTAATGAAAGCTATACCTTTTATTCTGTTTTCATTTATTTATATGATTAAAAATAAGCTGTTGTGTATGCTTAGTGGCTTACATGTTCCATATGCTATTATTTTGCTGTCAATGTTTTAAATATAAAAGTTGTATGGGAAATGAATTTTTATTGTCAGTTCAAAATGTAGTTTTACTACTTGCAAATATCACTTTGACTGGCATGCAATATAGTATAGTTGTCATTCTTAAGTCTTCTTGTTATTGATGCCTTAATGGGCAAGAAAAGAAGTTAAAAGCGCCAAAGATGGAAAGATTAAGCAACTTTGTTTAATAATATTCTTAATTAGAATATTCATTTAGGAAGTATTTTAATGTAATTAAAAGTACTTAATTTTAGTTTCCTTAATTATAGTTTATTACTCTACAAGATCATTTTATTTTCTTAGACTACAAGAATAACCTCTATTTAAGGGGACAATTCTTAGTATTAAAATAAGACAGAAATTGTTCCAATTAAAAAAAGATTTATCAAAAAAATTGAAACAAAGCTTGTATATTTCTTTCTGGTATGCAGAAGTATTTCTTTTATTCTAGAAAGTTTAGATGAAATTTAGTTATGCCCTTGTATTTATGTATTTGCTTAAAAATGTTTTACTTGCAGGAAGCAACTAAAATGGTTCAACCCTCATCAAGAAGAGAGGGATTCTCTTCAATTCCAAATGTTACGTGGGAGAATGTTGGCGGGCTTGATTTCCTAAGGGAGGAATTTGAGCGATACATAGTTAGGCGCATTAAATTTCCCGAGAAATATGCGGTAATTATAGATTTTTGCTGCCTCTATATTCTCTCTTTTTCTCTGCCGATTCAAAAAAGGGGGAAGAAAACCCTCGAACATAGAAATATATAAAGGGATTAGGGTTGGCCTTCTTACCATGGTAATTGAAACATGTCTTGCATGTCCTCCAACTTAGTTGATTTGAAAGCTTAGAGAAACTATAATATAGGCCCATATCTACTTTGTTAGTGGGGTTGCTATTAGTAAATCTTTGTGTTATTCAAAATGTCAGGAATTTGGAGTGGACTTGGAGACAGGATTTTTGCTTTATGGGCCACCAGGCTGTGGTAAAACGTTGATAGCAAAGGCTGTAGCTAATGAGGCTGGAGCCAATTTCATTCACATAAAGGTCAGCCTAGAGCATGGATTCCAACTTCTTTTTTGTTTGTTAAAGATGATGTTTACTGGTTATGTTTGAGCTTTTACTGATCATAAATCTATTTGCTGATTAAGGGTCCTGAACTTTTGAATAAATATGTTGGAGAAAGTGAGCTTGCAGTTCGGACATTATTCAGCCGTGCTAGGACATGTTCACCATGCATACTTTTTTTTGATGAGGTTTGTGGCTCTCTTTTTTATTTCTAAGTGAAAGGAAAAATTTCTGGAAAAAAATTGCTACTGTTGGATTTGATAATTTTGAGGATTTTCTGTAATATGTAGGTGGATGCTTTGACCACAAAGCGCGGAAAAGAGGGGGGATGGGTCGTTGAGCGACTTCTGAACCAGGTTAGTCAATTTGTTAAGCAGTCCTCTAAACAAACAAATTAATATTTCCCATCTTCTCCATATAAAAAATGCAAATAATGACGTGGAAGCATCGGTTGTTTTCAGTTACTCATAGAGTTAGACGGTGCGGACCAGCGGTGTGGTGTTTTTGTTATTGGTGCCACTAATAGGTAGAATTTGTTGTTTCCATTTTTGGAGGAAGATCACTGCTTATCATTTCTTTACACTTTTTGGCTTTGGCTTATGTTTTGGCAGGCCTGAGGTGATGGATCGTGCTGTTTTACGCCCTGGTAGATTTGGTAAACTTCTTTATGTACCTCTCCCCAGTCCAGATGAACGTGGGTTGATCTTGAAAGCTCTTGCTAGGAAGAAGCCGGTAGATGAGAGTGTGGATTTGAGTGCCATTGGACGAATGGAGGCGTGTGAGAATTTAAGCGGGGCTGATCTTTCTGCACTGGTATGCCTGGTCATTCTACATTAAAATCCTATAAATTACAAAGTATGTACCATGTATGGACTGATTTTAATAACATTGGGCTTGCAAATATTCAGATGAATGAAGCTGCCATGGTTGCTTTGTATGATAAACTCAGTTCAACAGAGACATCTGAGGCTTCATGCACAATCAAGACATGCCATTTTGAACGTGCACTAAGTAAAATCTCACCATCGGTCTCTGATAAGGTATCATTTACCTTCAATCACTAAACTTCTGCTTCTGATGCAAAGTTTCTTTGATAGCAGTGACTGGTTAATTTAACCTGTTTGTATCATCTTGATCTTCTTGAAACAGCAAAAACAGTTCTATAAGGTATTGTCAGAGAGCTTCAAAGCAGGTTGATTAGAGTCAAATCCTCATTGATGTACCGTTAGCCGGAGCTGTCGTTCTTGTCTGATATCCAGCACCCCAGAGCTGCATGATCAAAGGAGCCACCATTTTAAACGTTGAGATTAGTATTCTATTTATATGTTTTTTTTCTTACCCGTAATATTGAGGTGTTAGAAGAAACTTGCTTCTCTTTATGAGGGTAAAAAATTTGCCAACACATTAAAATTTTGTTCGTTGTGGAAGTAGTTTACAGAAAATAGGGTGGGAAACATTTATTCATCCATTTTGAGGAATCTTTTGAGTGTAGAAAGAATAATATAAGTAAATATGGCAAGATGTCTTAATTCCACCTGATAATCTGTAGCTTTTATTTCCCGTGCCCCCCTTGTTTCTAAAGGTACATAATGAATGGCTAAAGTGAACAAAATACCATTGATCTGAAGGTACGTAGATTGGTCTGTAGGAGGAGAGATCTTGAAACCTAGTCATAAATTTCTCAAATTAAAACTTAATTTCAATTAAAGGAATAATATTTAAACGTGTGATGAATGTGATTACAATGATATCTTATTCAAATTTTGCATTTATTAGTCCTTGAATCGACCCTATAAAGGCCACTATTGTCACAAGCAAGCAAACAAAGCTGAAACTCTTAAGAACAACCCATTTTCTAGTCCAGGATTGAATCTTATTCTGCACAATGCGCATTTCCACTGGAAAATAAATAGCCAAAGGCCAAAAGTTCAAAGCCCCCAGCACTCCCAAAACCTGGTTGAAGTATGGGAACATCATTGCAATGGCTGCTGTTGATGCGACATAGGCTGTCCGAAAGCATATCTTGAGGGGATTAATCTGAAACGAAGGAAACCATCGGTGTTTGTTCGTATAATAGTTATTGACAAACCAGCTGTTTGGGAACCCGTCGATAAACCATCTCTCCGCAAATGCAAACACTGGTTGACCAAAAATCTGAGGAAAGAACATCAGATGCCATCGTATTTGTCATTCAATTATATCAAGAAAAAAGATTCAGATTGTCGACCACTGAGCTATGCTCGAAAACATGTACCTGATATCCTCCCACAAGGTGAAGAATAATGCAAGCATTGGCTAAATCAACCAGCCAATATGGCTCNNAAATCCGAATCCTGTCAAGAGGTTTCCGGGCGTGTTGTTCCCGAAGGCAGCATATCCGAAACATCCACAACAGAGGTAGAAGAAGGTTGTCAAGGAGACGGCAATTATTGAGGCCTTTTTCATGGTTTTGTTCTCTGGTGGAGGTGATTTCAATGTATCCTGAATTTTATGATTTGTCAAATATTTTCTAGTTCATTTATTAAAGAAAATGGAAGCCATTTTTACCTGTATTTCTAGAACAATGCCCGAGTATGGATAGGCAAATGCAATGTCCCCAAGTGCCTGGAATACTAACCATAGTTTATCAGCAATATTAGTAGTGGGGACTCCATTTATGCTCCCCTTAATCGTTCCATTTTCTGCAATGGGGAACATGAGTATGATATCAGGAATTCCAGATGAGTAAAAGTGAAGGTGAATTTGGAGTTATACCGATCACTTGTGCGAGCCCGAGCCCGAATCCGATGAAAGAGTAAGCAAAGGACATGATTGCAGCTAACATTGAAAGCCATTTCATGTTATGGAAATCTGGAATCTGTGACATTACAACCTGAACAGCTCCAAATAGAAGCATAGAGGAAGTATCTTCATACGAACATGGAGCATTGTGGCCTTCTCTGTGGTAGCAGTTTGATTTCTGAATTGCTCTGTATGAAAGCCAAGCACAAAATAAACATAAAACACTTGACATTTGATCCTTATGGGTCCTAAACACAGACAAATCCAACACCCATGTCTGACGTATATATAAATATTAGTTTGGATATACGAGCTTCTAAATGCCCTCCAAATATATGAAAAAACTTGATGAGAAATGAACTGAAGACTCCCGTGTTGGGCAAATACACCAGAATCTGAGTAACATGGTGTGTGTATATACATCACCTAGTCCAAGTTGGCATCTGCTTGAAGCAATTGTAAGAAACAAGGCATGGGAAACTTTGAAATTTTGCAGTACAATTATATTAATAGGAAACAAATTAATTAAAGAAGAGTAGTAAAGAGTAAGAATTGAATCATACTTGATGCTGCTAGCAGAGGTTATGACATAGGCAAGTGTGGACCCATACAAGGTCTCCATTAAAATTACTCCACACACTTTGTGGTTCTTCTCTCCTGCATTGCATATGCATTTTCCATGTTTTGTCATATCTAATTCTTCCTTCCCAAAAATTTAAATTATGAAACATTCATAAAATTTGCAAATGTACAACCTAGTAGTATTTAGTATAGTGGCATAATAAAACTGGATTTATCCTAACCGAAAAAAGTTAATGAAAGAAAAATGATTTGATATCGACTAGTTAAAGATTGGATTGTGACTGCAAAATAAGAGTCACTTTTTTTTTTTCGTCCATCAAGATGTGTTTACTTAAAGTACAAAGTTGTGTAGATAATTTTGACCTCTAAAGCGTTAAATACCATATAACAAACATACATAATCCGACTATTCTTGCATTATTTATGGGCTGAGTTTTTTACTTTTAAAACCAACAGTAGCTCATAGCTAAATAATGCATCAATAACTTATAATGGACATAGTACAACAATCCTTACATCAACAATGACGGAGGAAACAAGTTGGTGATGAAAGAAAAGAAATTTGGTTACCCAAATAGAAAAGGACGGCATCCATGTAAGATCTAAGGCGGTTGGGGCCATAGTGAGGGTGAGGATACATGTAGCAGTCACATAGAATGTAGGTGGAAACAAGGGTGATTGCTGCAAACACAAGCACGGATATAGGGCCAGCAATCCATCCAAGTTGAGCGGTGCTCCACGCAAGGGATAAAACACCTGCCCCTATCACTCCTGTTATGATGTGTGCTACTGCTGTCCACACAGTCCCTTTTACAAACACATGTCAAACATAAAATATTCAGACCTTCAACTATAAGCAAAATAGCACTTCATGAAGGGACAGGCAAACAAACTTGAGATATGAAAACCATGAACTGCATGTCCATAAAGTTAAAGGAAAAAGGGTCATCTACCAGTTCTTTTGACAGAGCTTGTTGAAGAACTAGGCAGCAATGGAGACAACTGATTGTCTTCTTCTTCTTCACCCATGTCTGATGTCTTTGGTGCTACAACAGTGTTTTTTTTTTCAATTGAAGAACCTTAATTAATGAAAACAATGTAAAGTGGGAAATTTGATTTAATGAACAAAAAAAGTAAGTTGGGTTAGAGGTTAATGGAATTAGCTTAACCCTGATTAAATAAGCAAAATTTGGAAAAAAATGGCAGATAATGACGCAAGGTATATTGCTTGCACGATTAATTAATGAATTTAATTATGGATTATTATATATATATATTCTGTCATGGTCCATTAAAATTTTCAAAATCCAGTAAGCAAATAATAATAAAATATTTCCTGGAAAATAAATAAAAGGTGAATCAATCAAATGCACATTGTCTCTTTTATATTAGTGTAGTCGGTAATGATGGGTCTTACCTACAGGATATTTTTCATTTTGCATAATTATCCTACGGAACACCCTAAATTTTTAACTCCATGATATTCCCAAAGAGAGATCTTCCTATTGCATGTTAATATCTTACAAAATATTTATCAACCTTGGCCTATGAAGCTTCACTTTTGTTCATACAAAACGTACATACACCAATCTCTACAACTGATATCATGCATAAGGGTTCAATTCCTAGGTGCCATAAACAGTAGTAAAAATTGAAAACCAACTGATATATTTCATTGCACACAATCCCAAAGGGAACCATGTTCAGAAGAATTAGTGTGTTACATACTTAACTATCAAAATTTAAGAGTTAACACATTTTTCTTTTTTCTTTTTTTTCTACGTTATACACAGCCTCTCCTAATTTGCCATTTTGGGCAGTTGTTTTGGCATTCACAACTAGAACCGTATAGTGAGCAAAGACCCCTTGTGTCTCCACAATCATGTTATCTGCACAAGCATAAGCAGCTGGAAAAATGGAGCATCTGTTATAGAAAACAATTATTTACAGCAGCGTGGGACTCAACTTCTTTCCCAAACCATCCCTTTCATTCCACTGCTTCATTCACGGTTGCTTGTTTTCGTCTGTAAGATTGAATCAATTACAGTGCAGTCGTTATTAAAACAATGACAAAGAGAGCCATGAAAGAGAAACCAAAAGAGAGAGATGGAACAGGCAAATGGGAAAACTTACTAGCTGATGTAGGATCTTCGTGTGCAAAGAAACTTGCAGCTACTATCAGATATGCAAGTATGAGCATTAATCCTTTGAAGTAGTTCGATGTTCCCTCCTGCAGACACAAAACAAAACAGGAAAGTTAATTCATTTACTTCACAATGCCTTCTGGCCTAAATGAGCCTTCAGATATAGGTTATGGTATGACGGGTATGTTCAGTTTTTTCCAAGTTTTTCAATGTATTTGGAAAGTCATATTCCAAGATACATGTCCTTGTATGCGTCGGACACCAGTATTTCAAGAAAAATAGAGTCACCGCAGCATAGTATTTGAATATTGCTTTCATTCTTGATGGTAAAGATACCCATTGGCCATTATTTTCCTAAGTTCTTGATATACACAAACCTGCAGAAAGAAGGCTACAACTATAACAGTAATGAAAAGAGTTGCTGTTTCGAAAAGCTGGAAGTTTAAGTCCATTTCCTGTCCCACCATCCACCCAATAACCACACAAAAAGGAATCTGCGTATTCAACAAGAATACCGGATTAGCACACCAAGGAAAAGAAACAACACATTAGAATTATAAATATTTATATATCATGGTTCAGTTTCAACTTCAAGCTTTGAAGTTAATCACAATGCCACGACTTAAACACTCATTGGGAGTTGTCATGAAAAAGAGTGGAGATTACTAAATATTTGACGGAATAAAAGAACACATATAAGAATGTGATTCAGTACTTGCTACTGAGAAAATAAAAGTAAACCCAAAAATTCCTGACCTTAGGAGGTATGTATGAAAAATTGTAATATTGATACACAATGAGCACATCCAGTGTACAACACCTACCCCAAACATAGAAATTTGGGTCGATGACCCTATTGCCACTCCCAATGATATGTCCTGCAAAGAAGTTTATTAATTTGCAAGATATACAAATTCTAAGAAATGAGACTTAAAGAGAATCACTTACAAGCTTGTCTTTCATGGCAAACATAATAGCACTTGCGTGCTCTGCGGCATTCCCGATAATGGGGAGCAAGATAACACTGATAAATGCAATTGATACATCCCAGGCCTCAGATGCTCCCTGATAAACAATAATCAGAAAAGATAATGTAAAAGCAATCAGCATATACCCTTACCAATATAATTTTAGTAAAAAAAATAGAAAAATCTTAAAGCCTGTTGAGTGCTAACACATATGCTGCTAGTGGGAGCAGACATGGTCCTCCAACAATCTTACATACCGTCAATGTCACAGATTCATGTTCAGTTTGGTTCAAGTCAATCCCTAAAGTATGCTTCAAATCTAGAGGAAATCCATCACCTGTTCCGACCCACCCTACCAACTGTTTGCTCTTATAAACACAATATAGCGGATGCATATAAAAAACGACATGATACCTCTATTGTGTCCACCAAATAGTCTGATAGGATAGAGATCCAAGCAGTTAAGATTACAAGCCAAATCCCTGATTCCCATTTGGAGATCTCTGGAGCTTCATCATCATCATCATCACCATCATCATCATCATCATCATCATCATCTAAGTTCTCCTCATTGATAGGGGCATATAGATCATTTTGACCTTTTAACTGGAAAACAAGATAGGCAGCATATGCTACAAGCATAACACAACTGCTAAATCTTGAAAGAGACAACTCCGACTTCCCATATTGCCGTTCAGTGTGTGTGTAGTGGAGGACAGCCGGGAAGAGTAAACCCATGACTGCCATTAGCAGCAGTCCTGAATTGACAACAGCTGTGGCCTGAATGAAAGTTTAGGTTCGTTTAGAGTGATAAAACAAACAAAATAGCAGAAATAAAAATCAGGCAAAATACTGCTGTCTTTACCTTGTTAAAAACTTGTTCTTTTCTATGATATACAAGCCCACCGCAGAAGAATGCACATCCAAGAACAAGAAGCATGTTTGACAAAATTGAACCCAACAATGACAGTTGAACCACACGAGTCATTCCACTTTTCAGTGCATATATTGAAATAATCAGCTCCGTTGCATTCCCAAATGTAGCATTTAGAAGACCACCAACTGCAATTGATTTCAACAAAATTAAAGACCATTTTTAAAAAAAATCTAGACAACAACAACAACAAAAAGAAATCCATAACAATTAAGAGTAATAAGTACTTGTTGGTCCAGTGTAGAAAGCCAATTGCCTACATTCATTCAAAAGAAAAGGCAATGTAAGGTGACAATAAAACAACTAGTAGCATAAAAAAACCAAATTCAATGAAAGAAAAAGACTGCGTACTCGGTAGCATAACCCAAACGCTCTGCCAAAGGTGTTATACCCAGTAAGCTTAGAAAGAAAACCCACCCCTACAATCCACCTCGTAATTAAACAATGTATAC